>JAPFFP010080180.1:0-22536 GCA_026153255.1 Solanum medicagineum | reverse complement strand
GCCACCCTGGTGGGGAGGTGCGAGCCCCATACTACCCCGTGGAGGGATATATCCCTGGCCCACCCTGCCGGGGGGGGGGGGGTGCTAGGCCCGTACTACCATGTTGAGGGGTATTTACCTTGACCATCTTGTCGGGGTGGTGCTAGGCCCGTACTACCATGTTGAGGGGTATATACCTTGACCACCTTGTTGGGGGGTTCTAGGCTCGTACTACCAATTGAGGGGTAGATACCTCAATCACCTTCCAAGGGGGTTCTAGGCCTTGGATTCCAAGTATTAGATGCTTGGTTTATGGTGATGGTCTCTCCCTACAAATGTATTACGTTCTATATAAGCATATTTTACTTCAAAAATTGATCATGCATGCCATGTTGCTAATATACTATCTCTTGCTTATGATTATGTATTTTGATTAAGTTGCCTATCTCTTGTTGCATTGCATCCTACTTACTTAGTATATTCAAACGTACTAACACATACTCTATGCCTACATGATGTTACCATGTATGAACTAGAGCTCCACTTGAAGCAATCTTGGTGAGTCCTCAACTTCGAGGATAATAGCTACTGATCCTATATTATGTAAAGACTTTTTTCTTTGCTTAGATGCTTAAGACTATGAGGGTGAGCCCCAAAAGTTGTCTTAGCCCCCACCCAATCTATGTTAGAGGTGTTATTGGACAAGTTATGTAGGCAAGCTCGTTCTGATCTTGGACGCAGTACATTGGAATCCTGAAGCACCACTATGAACGCTACCGCGCATCCTCCTGCGGTGCGGTAAGGCACCGCCCTATTATGCCAGCAGCCAACTCCGGCGTGTCAGCTTAGTTATCCTAATCAAACCACTTACTTGATGTCTAGCTTCCGAATTGGTAGACGGTTCCCTTTCCCCCAAATCAATGAAGAAGGGAGACGTAAGTTGATTCTTCCGAAGAATCGGAAGTGAAGCGCTATGCCAGGGCGGAGGGACGGAAAAAGAAACGGCTCCGAAGAAAAAAATTGGGGTTCCCAATGCTTCTCCACCCTCAACGCTTTGAGCTTCGATTCCTTAGATGATTTATGCTATGAAAGACTTCCCTTAGCCCCTTTATCCTTATTTATATTATCTTATTGTTGTTTAATTGCTTTCGCGACCAAGGGTGTGTAAATAATTTGCTAAGAGACTTGTTTGGGGTCCTTTTGGGTTCCTATTCGCAGTGTCATGTCTAGGCCCTAGGCTTGGGTCGTGAAATCTTCTCAATTTATCAGTTGCTATTATTTTAAAACAATTACTGTCTTATCATATTTTAGTGTTCTTTTGTTAAGATAATTTTATTTGATTTATAGATTATATATCCGTGGCTAATCCCGACTAAAAGTGAGAAGGAGAAGGACTTTTAGATGAGATTTGTTCCACTCGAGGAAAGAGAAAAAGATCCGAGGATTGTGAGGTTGGTGACAGATTTGACCGGCATAACAACCATCAAAAGGGGTTTACTTGTAGATGTTGGTGCTGGGGTGGGTGTTGATGCTGCGGTTGGGGCAGGGGTAGGTGATGGCTGCCGGGGCAGGGATGTTGTAAGGACAGGTTGTGCTTAAACTACTACTGGGGTAGATGCTACAGAAACTGCTACTGCGGAAGAAGCAACTTCTGGTTATAGAGGAGGATTTTCTTCTCTTAGTGGTGGAGGTGATTTTGGAACTCCATCACCATTGATAGATTCGATTGCCTAGGTGCTGGGACTTCTAAGGCACCTTTTAGTACTTATGGTTGTGAAACTTACAACGAGAGGATGGATAGCATGATGAAAATGATGTTGTCACATAATGAGAGGATGGAATAGATGATGGAAATGATGCTACCATTACAAGAAATCTTGAATAAGATGCTATCCAAAAGAGATGTCATCCCGTCATCAAAGTTGGTGTCATCGTATACTCCTATTCGAGAGCAAAGGAGGAGAACGCAAGTTTCTAAAGCACTCGTGAGCACAAGAAAAATGGCAACATGTTCTAGGAAGGAGCAGCAAGCAACAGTGATTAGAGAGGAGCAATAAGCAACAACTGTGATGGAGGAGCAGCAAGCAACAAGTGCTACAGAGGAGCAACCACCAACAGCCGGTGCTACGAAGGAGCAACAACCAGCAACATCTACGGAGGAGCAATAGCTGATGTGATGATGTTATTTGTTGTTAGGTTGGATTGATGTTTATTTAGTATTTGGATAATGAGTTTATTTAATGTTTGGATAATGGGTCTTTTAATGTTTGGATGATGGGTATTATTTGAGTTTGGATGATAAGTATTTTTCTATGTATGGATGATGGATATTTTTAAGATTTGGATGATGGATATTTTATTATTTTCTAGACTTTTTGGGGATGTTGAAGATGGATAGTTGTTTTATGAACATATGTATTTTTTTAAAATTTTTCTAGCTTTTTTGGAATGTTTACGATGGATATTTTATATTATAGAAATATCTCCTTTTATAGAAATAGTTGTTGTGAAATGACTCAGCAAGTGACCTACTAACTAGGACAGTCTTAACATTTGATGTGAAAATGACTCAGAAAGTCAGCATCTTGCTGGGGCTATCTTTATTTATGTTGTGCAATGACATAACAAGTGACCTACTTACTTGGATAATCTTAACATTTTCTGTGAAATGACTCAGCAAGTCAGCCTCTTGCTGGGGCTATCCTTATATATATTGTGAAATGATACAACAAGTGACCTACTTGCTGGGACAGTCTTATCATTTGCTATGAAAATGATTCAGCATCTCTGCATCTTGCTGGGGATATCCTCATATATGTTATGAAATGACATAGCAAATGACCTACTTGCTGGGACAGTCTTAACATTTGCTGTGAAAATGACTCAGCAAGTCAGCATCTTGGTGTGGTTATCCTCATATATGTTGTGAAATGGCACAACAAGTGACCTACTTGCTGGGATAGTCTTAACGTTTGCCGTGAAAATGACTCAGCAAGTCAGCATCTTGCTGGGGTAATCGTACCATTTGCTGTGAATTTACACAACAAGTCAACTTATGCTGAATAATTGCATATGTAAATGTCATATCTTGTGATAAATTGAGTTGTGTTAGTCTATTTCAGATTAAAAACTAGATTCAGTAATGATCTTATATATTGAGGTGGTACTTAGACAAGTAATATACAATCTATTGAGTAATTGCATATGTAAGTGATGTCGATTAAGTAAATTGATTATTAGTTGGTTGTATCTATATGTTTTATAATATATGAGGTGGAATTAGTCCAATGTCGGGTTAAATGCTAGAATAAGTAATGATCTTATACATTGAGATAGTACTTACACATATAACAGGATCATAGTTGTAGATCACACTTATTTTAGTTGATTTTTCATGAATTAGTCCATTTGATTACAGTTATGGATGGATATAGTGATTTTAGTCCAATTCAACTATAGAAATAAGTTGATGTTAAATATTTTGTTTGAATTTGTTATGGCAAGTTGGATAGCTGTTGAACTAGTTATAGCAATTGTAGTAAAATATCTCAGCAAGTTATTTAGTTGTTGAATATTTTTTAGCAATAGTTGGGAATTGTGTAATATTTGTTGTAAAGGTAGTACCGATTGCTGTAAATAATGTAGCAATTGCTGAAATTTACTATAGTAAGGTACTTAGTTTCTATTACAAGTTGACTATAAGTTGATTGTATCAATCATATTTAGTGATAAAAGTTGAGTTGTGTTAGTCCAATTTCAGATTAAAAACTAAATTAAATAGTGATCTTATACATTGAGGTGGTAATTAGATAAGTAATATAAAATCTATTAAGTAATTGCATATGTAAGTGATGGTGATTAAGTAAATTGATTATTAGTTGGTTATGTCCATATGTTTTATAATATATGAGGTGGAGTTAGTCCAATATCAAGTTGAATGCTAGAATCAGTAATGATCTTATACATTGAGATAGTACTTATACAAGTAATAGATCATAGTTATAGATTAGACTTGTTTCAGTTGATTTTTTCATCCATTAGTCTATTTGATCATGGTTATAGATGAATATAGTGATTTTAGTCCAATTCAATACTAGAAATAAGTCGATGGTAAGGATTTTGTTTGAATTTGTTATGGCAAGTAGGCTAGTTGTTGAACTAGTTACAACAATTGCTGTCAAATATCTCAGCAAGTTATTCAGTTGTTGAATTATTTTAAGCAATTGCTGGTAATTTTGTAGCATTTGCTATAAAGGTAATAGCAGTACTGTAAATAGAGTATAACAATTACTATAGAATTCATAGCAATTGCTGGAAAACTCTGTAGCAAATACTATATACGGTATAGCTATTTCTGTAAATTATGCAGTATTTGCTATGAGGTCTGTAGCAATTACTGAAATATCAGTATCAATTGTTATAAAACTGTTGATAATTTAAAATGCAAAATTTCTTAATATCTGAAACATTCGATGAAATATACTTTCAAATAACATAATACTAATAATATTAAATAAGAACAAATATTAATTTTTTCATAAAATTAATATACAAAATGAAACAAGTTCACAAACACCAAATAAGAGTGAGCGTTCTTACGAAACATTTTGCTCCGAGCATACAGTTCTCTTATGCCCAACCCTTTTGCATATGGAATATTTGTTCTTTTTTCTTAAAAATGATTGTCCAATACATGGATGCCTCTTTGTTTTCCTTTCTTCCCACCTTTCCTAGCACAACATGTGGAGGAAGTATTTCCCTTTCTAAAATCTCCCTAGGAACTTCCCAAAACTTTTCATCAACACAGGTTTAATTTCCTCCATGTATGTAAAAAATGTATGTCTCTACCTTATAATATTGAGATGATTACTCATAAATATGCCTTCCATAATCTTCACCATATTTACACTGGAGCGCCTCCATCGCATGCGGATGAGGTATTTTATCAAGACCATAGACTCTACAAGTACAAGATTTGTAATGAAGATCAACCATTGCCACTGCATCATGATCGGAGACAACATATCTATAATTGACAATTCGATTAACCAATACCTTATACCCTAAATTAATACTTTTTGTAATGAACTCCTCTATTGAAGGGAATAAGATGATTTATGAATTGATGAACTCCATTCGTCTCAGGAAGGACATCAAGAAACTCATTTACCACTGGAACCGACTCAATATGAAGGATGTTGGACTCAACATCCCTAACCCTCACAAAATGATAGAGACAACCCTTAGAAATTAACTTTTGGGCTTTAAGGCAAGAAATAAATCCACCCTTGACCATCACATCACAACTTTTCTACTCAAGGAGGGGTTCATTAGGGAATTGGTATATAACCTTAGGGTTTCTACAATCAATAGAAGCATAATATGCATGCAACCAATCCCTCCAAGAATGACATTAAAACCCACCATATCTAATTCAACAAAATCACAACGCAAGATTTTATGCAAAATGAACATGGACAATTCCTATAGACTCTCCTAGCAACAATAGACTCACCAATGGGGGTAGACACTTCATACGGTTCACATAATAATTCGGGACTAACATGAAGCTTTTTGCTAACAAAGGAGTAATAAAAGAAAGAGTGGCACCCGGGTCCATCAATGCATACACATCAAAATCAAAAACCTTTAACATACCTTTGAAGCACCATGCCAAGTCTAATGACCTCTAGAGGGGTATGGTTGCACATGTCGACGGTCATCCTCATAGTCCTTACTAACCAATGCACAATTTCTGAACTCGTGATCCTTTGCACCATACTCAAAACATGCACTCAAACCAGCCAAATAATCTCTCGAATGGTGCTTCCCATACTTGTGGCACAGAGGAGAAACTTGAACACCAATCACCAATCTTGTTGCCCATCTTGCCATACCCAAAGCATGCACCCCTGCTCATATTCATGAATTCAATACATCTTTTGAAAGCCCAAAATAATCATGAAGTCACTTGACTCATAAATCATACAATAGATCATCAATAATTTCAAGAATCCTTGAAAAGACATTTTATCAAACACATGGTGGGTATGCAATGCTAGTTCAAAATTATGCAATTCAAGAGTGAAATAATATGAGAAAACTCAATGTAAATTAACCTACCAATATATTGTAAGACCCTCATGTAAGATACCTTGAAATCTATTATCAGATCTCATAATAAATCATAGTTTCATAGCTCAAAACATACATAGTATCAATAGACAAAACCAACTCATAGTATAAGCTTGAGATTGATAGACATGCATATTTAATCAACATTTCATAAAATCCCAACATATATCATGCTTATAATTCATAATAGAAGATACTCATAGTTAATATGACTAGAAAACATGTAATTTTCATAAAATAGGAAAATTGGGCTCTATGAGTGAAAGGACCCAATGGATGAAACCCACATACCTCAAACTTGGGTTTTCTTAATGTAGATTTGAAGGAGACTTGAAGGTTGAATAGAGTTCTTGAGATCTGAAATGATGCTTGAGACACTTGAATTTATATGAAATATTTGGTTGAGTGTTGGAGAGGATTTTGAGAGGGTCTTAAGTGATATAGAGTTGAAAAATGGATAAGGATAGGTTTTTTACACATAATTGGGCATGGTCTATGATCCCAAGGCGTTTGGAATGAAATAGGACTTTAGGGAAAAATTAACACTGATCCACGCCCCTGGCGCGTCACGGCTAGGGCCCAAATTGCCACTGGAAATCAAAATTCTTTGAAAACCATTTTTTGCTATTGGTCCTCTAAAATTGGGGTTATACCCATTTCCCACTCAATTTTGCCCCCTGATCAAGAATATGAAGTCAAATTTTTGATATCGCGTACGAGTTTGTGATATATGAAAATTACGATAATGGGCATTTCCGAAGGACTTTTTGGGCATCTTTGGGGCATTTCAATTGTAATACCTCTCATGTGCTTTGGAATGCCCTATAAGTGTATTTTTTGAATATCTCAAAATTCGTGCAAGATTTCAAAAATCTGACTTCATATTCTTGTTCAGGGGAAAAATGTGTAGGAAAAGGGTTGCCCTCGATTTTTAAAAGACCTATAGTGAAAAATAATTTTCGCATTAGGGAGGAGAACAGTGAGGATAAGCAACAGAGCCATATCACGCCCTGGGTGTGGCTCAGTGTAATATTTCCCTTATTTTTCCAGCTTCATCTAAGGACATTCGGGTAATGACCCAATGCCCATTTAAACGTGAAATCCTCCTTCCTTAGTCATTTTTCAACTTCAAAACTCTCAAAAACCCTCTCAAATCCTCTCCAAAACATCATTCAATACCCCATTAACATTCAAGAATCTCAAGAACCAACTTTGGAATTCAAGGACCTAATCCAAGCTTCAAGTCTTCCTCAAGTTTTCCTCAAGAAAGTCTCAATTTTAGGTATGTGGGTTTTACTTATGGGATCCTTCCACCCATAAAGACAAACCTTCTCTCTCTTTCAAATTTCATGATTTTAAGGTTGAATACTATATGGGTAAACATTATTATGCATTATAAGTATGATTGGAGTTTGGGTTCTTCCAGTATTGATTAAACATGCTTGAATACCTATTGAAAGATTATTCCATGAATTGATTTTTATCTATTGAATCTATGCATGATATGAACTATGAATACTATGGAAGATTGGGAACTTTTAAGATGGATTCATGATACCCAAATTGGGGGTTTTACTACAATATTGGTGGGTTGATTTGAATGACTTTAAAATGGATTGATTTTTACTCTTTCTTTTCTTACACTCCTAAATTGCATGATTTTAAGCATATGTATGCATAACCACCATGTTTGATTAAGTTTGCATGACTATGAATCTTCTGTTGATGGAAGGCTATTGTATAATTTGAAAGACAAGTGCTTTTAGGGTAAGTTATGGGCTTCCAAGCATATATAAACTCATGAAAAGTTTCTATAATCTACAAATGAATTATTGAGCTCTTATGCTATGTTTTATTCTCATGTGAATTGTGAAGCCTACTAGAGCTGTTATGAACTAACTTGTATTCCTCTCCCTCTAGTACAAGGCAAATGTCTACATGAAGGAGTTATGAACTATGTTGTTTGCCTTACCCTCATGTACAACTGAATACTATGAACTATCTAGAGCCTACATGAAGGGGTTATGAACTAAGTTGTATGCCTCACGCTCATGTACTACCCAATACCTACTAGGAGGGGTTATGACCTAAGTCGTATTCCTCACCCACTAGAACAAGGTATTTAGGTGAGATATTTATGCTGCTTTATTGTGTTATATAAGTTATGCAAGTATGATTATTTTCATGCACGTTTTATCCTAAGAGTTGATTATATATGTCATATTGAGCTCATGTCTAATTACGATTATGTATCTTGATTATTATGGCTTATGATCCTTGTTGCATTGCACTCCTCATATTAGTACATTCCAAGTGCTAACGCATATTCTATGCCTACTTGATATCACCATGTAGGGACCAGAGCTCCTATTGATCCTCCTCACGTGGCTAGAAGGATTCTTGAAGGCTACTTATTGGTGAGTCCTCCACTCCGTGGATGACATTCCACTTTACTTTCATGTTTTTGATAAGACTTGTCTAATTTTCGATACTTATTTAGAGGGTGAGCCCGGGAGATGTCTTAGACCCTGCTCCATACTTATGGATATTATGTGTTGATCTTGACTCCTTTATGTCTATGCTACTATGTAAGACTCTTAGTCTCGCCTCTCTTATGTTCTATTATTACTTGTTTGTTATCTTTTTTGGCTTCCGCAACCAAGGATGTATGAATGATATGCTAAGAGCCTTGCTTGGGGTCCCTTTGGATTTCCATTCGTCGTGTCACGTCTAGGCCCTAGGCTTAGGTCGTGACAGTGATGCCTCTTATTGGTAATTTTTTCGCAAATGAGTAGTTTTGTAGATGACACTCCGAAATTGTGCATAATTTCGGATCGGCATCTAAACATAAAAAAATGGTTTCAATTCTCTACCCTTCTACTCATTATAGTTGTTGCATGTGGAACCTTGGTGAAATATTTGAACCAATTTTCATAATGGAAGAATCATCTATCACTTTTACAAGGCTGTACAAGCATACAACGTAAGTGAGTTTAATGACCACTTCAATCAAACTAGAGATATGGTTCTAGGGGCTACCACACATTTTGAACAAATTGGATTTCACAAATGGAGCAAGGCATTTTTTCCGGGAAATAGGATTGTGTTATTAACTGCTACATTTGTTTCATTAACTACTGTTAAAGTTGATGCAGATTCTGTCGCAGCAACTATTGTGTCTACTACAACATCTTTAATATCTGTTGCAGAATTTTTTATTTGTAAAAATATTAGTTATTAATTTCTATAATATCTGCTATAAAATTTAAAGGTTTAGTATTATGACATCAAACATCGCTGAGTCGATTAATGCACTTTTTGTTGTTGAAATAGAATTTCTCATTCTTCTCTAAAAAAAGTTTGGTGAAAAGTTTCACCAAAATTTTGAATATATGGCAATGTCTTTTGCTTGAACAATGCCCCGACTATGTTTATGGATCTCATGAATAGGTTCTTTAAACCATACCTTGATATGTGTGTGGCAGTTGTGGATGGTATACTGATTTATTTTCGGAATAAAGAAGAGCTTGTGAATCATTTGAGGGTGGTGTTGCAAATCTGGAGGGAGGAGAGGTTGTATGCAAAATATGAGAAATGTTAGTTTTGGTTGAAAGAGATTGACTTTTTGGGACATGTGGTGTTGGGTAATGGTATTAAGGTGGATCCTAAGAATACAGAGGTAATTAGGAATTGGCCTAGACCTTTGACTCCATCGGACATTAAAAGTTTCTTCGATTTGGCGGGTTACTACCGAAGGTTGTAAATTATTTCTCTTCTATTGCTTCCCCTATGACTAAGTTGACCCAAAAGAAGGTGAAATTTGTGTGGACTAATGAGTGTGAAAAGAGTTTCCAAACTTTGAAGGATAAGCTTGTCATCGCTCCTATCTTAGCTCTACCGAAAGGGTTAGAAGGATTTGTTATTTATTGTTATGCCTCAAGAATTGATTTGGGGTGTGTTTTGATGTAAAGTGGTAAGGTGATAACATATGCTTCTAAGGTGCATGCGAAGAATTATCACACCCATGATCATGAATTGGCGGTCATGGTAATTGCTTTGAAAATTTGGCGTCACTACTTGTATGGGGTTCATATTAATATGTTAACCGACCACAAGAATCTACAATATGTGTTCACCCAAAAAAGATCTTAACTTGAGACAAACAATGTGGTTAGAACTTTTTAAAGTTTATGATATTAGTGTGCATTATCACCCCGACAAAGCTAATGTTGTGGCCGATGCTCTAAGTAGGGTGTCTATAGGTAGTGTAGATCATGTTGATGATTGTGGTAAAGAGGTAGATAGAGAGGTTCACCGGTTGGCTAGATTGGGGGTTATGTTGGATGAAGTTGATAATGGGAGTGTAGTGGTTGTTGATGGTTCTAAATTTTCCTTGATTGAGGAGGTAGAGGCAAAAAAAGACATTGATCCCCCTTTGCTAAAGTTGATGACCTTCGTGAAGGATTATAGAGTGGAGGTTTTCTCCCAAAGGGGAGATGGCACTTTAGGTACCAAGTTAGATTATGTGTGCCTAATGTTGGTGACTTGAGGGAGTGGGTTTTGAGAGAGGCTCATGATTCAACCTATTATATTCTTCCCGATTCCATGAGAATGGATAGAGACTATGGGAAGGTACCTGGGTGAGATTGGTGAGATGGTTGTGATTGTACCAGATTTGGTTATGGAAGCATTGGAGAAGGTGAGGTTGATAAGAGAAAGGTCGAAGATGGCTCGAAGTGGGAAAAAGTCATATTCCGATGTGAGAAGGAGAGATCTTGAGTTTACGGTTAGTGATAAGGTTTACTTGAAGGTCTCACCCACGAAGGGTGTCATATGATTTGGCAAGAAATGGAAATTAAGCCCAAGGTTTGTAGGTCCTTATAGGGTGTTGAGGAGGATTGGTAAGGTAGCCTACGAGTTAGAGTTGCCATTGATATGAGTATGATTCATCCGATCTTCTATGTGTCTATGTTGAGGAAGTGTATGGGTGACCCAAGTGCTATTGTGTCTTTATATGTTGTGGGTGTTGTAGAAGATAATTTGACCTATAAGGAAGTCCTGGTGGAGGTTTTGGCTCTGCAAGTGAAGAGATTGAGAAACAAAGATGTTGCTTCTGTCAATGTTCTTTGGAGGAACTAACAAAGTCAAAAGCGTCACTTAGGGAGCCAGAGCGGACATGAAGAAGCAATATCCGTATCTCTTTTATTCTATTCAAGCCTAAGATAGCAAATTAAGCCCTGTCTATGATTTTAAATCTTCAGTTTCAACCCTCATATCATTTTGCATGCATTCATGTTCATGATATCAAGTTTATGGTGATTTTTCACATTCATGTTGAGATTTTTAAAATGATGTTTAAGTGCATTTGTTGTATTCATGCTGGGCTGAAATCTTCATGATTACTTTTCTTATGTATTTTTCTTTGACATTCGGGGACGAATGTTCCCAAGAGGGAGATATTGCAATGCCCTAAAAATGCCTAAAAAATGTGCTTCGGAAATACCCATAATCATAATTTTCATTTATCTAAAAATTTCGTGTCCGATATCAAAAATCCAACTTCATATTCTTGATTAGGGAAAAATTGAGTGGGAAATGGGTATAACCCTAATTTTAGAGGACCCATAGCGAAAAATAATTTTCAAAAAATTTCGATTTCAAATAGCGATCCAAGCCCTGGCCTTGATGTGCCAGGGGCGCTGATCAGTGTTAATTTTTTCTTGAAATTCGATTTCGGCCCAAGGGCCTTGGGGTCATAGCCCCATATCCATCTATGCCTAAAAACACCTATACTTATCCATTTTCAACTCTATTTCACTCAAGACCCTCTCAAAGACCTCTCTAACGCTTCACCAAACATTTCATCCAAATTCAAGTGTCTCAAGCATAATTCCAGATCTCAAGAACTCCATTCAAGCTTCAAGTCTACATCAAGAAAACTTTGAGGTATATAGGTTTCATCCATTGAGTCCTTTACTCAAGGAGCCCAATCTTCCTATTTTATGAAAATTGTACGTTTTCAAGTTATATTAACTATAGTATCATCCATTATGGGTTATAAGCATGAAATATATTGGGGTTTTATGAAATGTTGATTAAATATGCATGTCTATCTATCTCAAGATTATATATGAGTTGGTTTTGTCTATTGATACTATGTATGTTTTGAGCTATGAAACTTTGATCTATTATGATTTGGTGATGGATTTTAAGGTATCTTACATGACGGTTTTACAATATATTGGTGGTTTGATTTACATTGAGTTTTCTCATACTATTTCACTCTTGAATTGTATGATTTTGAACTAGCATTGCACACCCAACAAGTGTTTGATAAAATATCTTTTCAAGGATTCTTAAAGTTATTAATGATTTATTGTATAATCTATGAGTCAAGTGACTTTATGATGATTTTGGGCTTTCAAAAGATGTATTGAATTCATAGAAATGTCTATGATGTTGTGATGCCAGATTAAGCCCTTTTTCAAAGATTTTACCTCTTATGAACCTCTGATGTTAATGCAAGGGTAATGTTTGATGATGATCTATTCTTATGTTTTAAAGTTAGGCTCACCATTAGAGGTTAAAGATGTTTTAGAGCTACTCATGTTATGATTCTATGTTTATTACAAGTTACTAAAGATACGATTATTTCAATTATTCCGTGAGATTAGGCTTAGTTCATTACAAGTTACTAAAGATACGATTATTTCAATTATTCCGTGAGATTAGGCTTAGCACCGATGGACTGAGGGGATGCTCTCTTTCCTCAAACTATGTGCCAACATAGGAGTATACTTTACCCTTACTTTACTAGTGGATCCATTTAGTGCACTCTCCCTTGAGATTCTTCCCAAAATGGGTCGTGTTCCCATACGACGATGTTTCTAATGAAATCCTTTCCAAAATGGGTCATGTTCCCATAAGGAGGGTTACTTCATACGAATGGGTCATGTTCCTATAAGGTAAAGTATGGTTTACCTTGACAAGTAGATCACCTCTTTACTGATGAGGGCTAATTATCGGGATTCCAAGTTGTAGCTTGCTTGGTCTTACTTTTTGTTGGTTAAGGTCTCTTCCCACATATGTATCATATTCTATGCAAGTTGTATGATTATAAGCATGTTTTACTTCAAGCATTGATCATGCATGCCATATTGAAATTATGCTATTTATTGACTTTGATTATGCATTTTGACTATGTTGGGTTTATGTCTTGTTGCATTGCATCCTACATACTTAGTACATTCAAATGTACTAACGCATACTTTATGCCTACATGATATCACCATATAGTTACCAGAGCTCCTCTTGATCGTCCTCCGTGTGGCTAGTGAGATTCTACGAAGATAAGCTTTGGTGAGTCCTCAAGTTTGAAGACACTATCTAATTTCTCTTGGTATTTCTAAGACTTCTTTATGTTGAACATTTGACATTATGAGGGTGAGCCCGGAAAGTGTCTTGGGCCCCGCTCCATTCTAAGTTTAGAGGTGTTGTTGGAATATTATGATGTATTATGCTATAATATTGACTCTTTATGCTTTTATGATATCAAAGACTTCCCTTAGTCCCGCTTTCCCTTTTTATTATCTATTCTTAGTGGTTTACTTTGCTTCCGCGACCAAGGATGTGTGATTGATATGCTAAGAGGCTTGTTTGGGTCCCTTCGGTTCCCATTTGCCATGTCATGTCTATGCCCTACGCTTGGGTCGTGATGACAACATCTCCTCCTTGGGAACATTTGTCTCTGAATGTCAAAGAAACATACGTAAGAGGACTAATTATGGAACTTCCAGCCCGGCAATAATGCAAAAAATGCACTTAAACATCATTTTCAAAAGTTCCAAACATATGCATCAAAAATCATCAAAACATATCACCATGAACATGTATGCATGCAAAACTAACATGAGCACTGAAACTTAAGACTTGGTATCGTAGATAGGACTTAATTTGTTATCTTAGTCTTGAATATAGTAAAAGAGATACAAATATGGCTACTTCATGTCCGCTTTGGCTTCACAAGTGGCACTTTCAGCTTGTTGATTCCTATAAAGGACTTTGATGGATGCCATATCCTTGTTTCTTAACCTTTTTTCTTGCATATCCAATATTTTCTCTGGGACCTCCACATAGGTCAAGTTATCCTCCACAATACCCACAACTTCTAAGGGTATTATAATAATTGGGTCACTAACACACTTCCTCAATATAGACACATGGAAGACCGGATGGACCATACTTATTTGTAGGCAACTCCAATTCATATGCAACCTTACCCATCCTCCTCAAAATTCTACAAGTACCTACAAACCTTGGGATCAATTCCCCTTTCTTGCAAAACCAGACCACACCCTTCATGGGTGAGACCTTCAAGTATATCCAATCACCAACATTTAACTCAAGGGCTCTCCTTCTCACATCGGAGTAGGACTTTTGCCTACCTTGAACCATCTTCAATCTCTCTCTTATCAACCTCACCTTCTCCAAAGCTTACATAACCAAATCAGGACCTAACAAAGCCAGTCTCCATATCAAACCATCCAACTGGGGATCTACAATTCCTACTATATAAGGCTTCAAAGGGAGCCATGCCAATACTTGAGTAGTAGCTATTATGTAAGAAAACTCAATGAGCAGAAGATGTTCATCCCAACTACCTTTGAACTCCAAAACATCGCTAAGGTTGTCCTCAAGAGTTTGAAAATGTTCTTTCAGCTTGACCATCAGTTTGAGGATGAAAAGCCATGTTAAGCTTGACTTTGGTACCACCACACTTTTGGAAGGATTTCTAAAAATGAGAAGTGATTTGAGCAACACGATCCGAAATGACACACAATGGTACCCCATGCAACTTAACCAACTCATGAATATATAGCTTGGCATAATCCTTGGCACCATAAGTTATTTTAACCAGTAGAAAGTTAGCCGACTTTGTCATTCTATCAACAATAATCCAAATAGAATCAAAGTTCTTTGTAGTCTTTGGCAAACCAATCACAAAATCCATTTTGATCTCTTCCTACATCCAAAAAGGAATTTCTTTATCTTGGGCTATGCCACCTGGCCTTTGATGTTCGGCTTTCACTTGTTGAAAATTGTGACTACCAGCTACAAACTTTGCAATATCCCTTTTCATACCACCCCACCAATATACGTCCTTCAAGTCTCTATACATTTTTGTGGAACTGGGTTGAATGGTGTAGGACGAATTTAGTGCCTCATTCAAAATCAACTAACTCAATCCATCAATATTAGGTACACATAGCCTACCTTGGTACCTAAAGACACTCTCTCCCGTCGGGAGAAAACCTTTACTTTACAATCCTTCACCAAAGCTTTCAATTCTAGTAAGGCAGGATCAAGGTCTTGTTTAGACTTGACCTCTTTAATCAAAGAAGATTCGGAGCCATCAATAACAACCACACCTCTATTTTCAACTTCATTCAACCTAACCCCCAACCTAGTTAACTGGTGAACTTCTCTAGCCACCTCCTTATTACCATCATCAGTATGAGCTACACTTTACATGGACACTTCACTTAGAGCATCGGCCATAACATTAGCTTTGCCGGGGTGATAGTGCACACTCATGTCATAATTTTTAAGGAGTTCTAACCAACTCCTTTGTCTCAAATTAAGATCCCTTTGTGTGAACACATATTGGAGACTCTTGTGATCAGTGAATACATCTGCATGAACCTCATACAAATAATGATGCCATATTTTCAAAGCAAATACCACACTGCTAATTCAAGATCATGGGTGGGATAATTACGCTCATGAACTTTTAGTTGCCAAGAATAATATGCTATGAACTTGCCATTTTGCGTCAATACACACCCCAAACAAATCCTTGAAGCATTACTATAAACCACAAATCCTTCTAGATTTTCCGATAAATCCAAAATAGGAGCGGAGATAAGCTTGTCTTTCAAAGTTTGAAAACTTCTTTCACATTTATCAGACCAAAAAAATTTTGCCTTTTTTGTGTCAATTTTTCAAAGAGGAAGCAATTGAACAGAAACCATTCACAAACCTGTGGTAGTACCCCGCTAAGCCCAAGAAACTCCAAATATCTGTTGGAGTCAAGGGCCTAGGCTAATTCCTTATTACTTCGGTCTTCAACCAAAACTCACATTTATCAAATTTAGCAAATAACCTCTCAGCCCTCAAAATTTGCAATACCACCCTGAAATGACTCACGTGCTCTTCTTTACCTCGGGAATAAATAAATATGTCATTTATGAAGAATATCACAAACATGTCAAGGTAGGCATTAAAGACCCTATTCATGAGGTCCATAAATATCGCTAGTGTATTAGTCAAGCCAAAGGACATCATCACAAATTCAAAATTCCTATACATAGTATGAAGGCCATCTTGGGAATGTCACACTCTCTCACCTTCACTTGGTGGTACCTAGACCAAAGATCAATCTTAGAAAAGTGACTAGCCCCTTATAGTTGATCAAATACGTCATCCATCCTTGATAGAGGATACTTTTTCTTTATGGTGACCTTATTGAGTTGCCGATAGTCGATGCACATTATAAGTGAACCATCTTTCTTTCTTACAAACAACACCGGTGCACTCCAAGGTGACTTGCTAGGCCTTATGAAACCCTTCTCCAACAAATCCTTCAAGTGGTCCTTTAACTCCTTTAACTCCGTCGGGGCCATATGGTAAGGGGGAATGGAAATAAGTTGAGTATGGAAAGGAGATCTTTACCAAATTCTACTTCCCTTTCAGGAGGAACACTGGGGAAGCTCATGGGGAAAGACACCAAGAAACTCATTGACCATCAGAACTAACTCAATAGAAAGGGATTTAGACTCAACATCCCTAACCCTCACAAGAAAATAAATGCAACCCTTAGAAATCAATTTTCGGGCCTTAAGACAAGAGATGAACCTACCCTTGACCAACAAATTATGACCCTAACCACTCAAAGACGGGTTTACTTAGGAGTTTGGAACTTAACCTTACGAGTTCTACATCAATGGAATCATGATATGCATGTAACCAATCCATCTCAAGAATAGTGTCAAAATCCACTATGTAATGTTCAACAAAATCACAAGGCAATATTTTATGCAATATTGACATGGGACAACCCCTGTAGACCTTTCTAGCAATAATAGACTCACCAACGGGGGTAGACACCTCATAGGGTTCAGACAATAATTCGGAACACACATAAAGCTTATCAGCAACAGAAGGATTAATGAAAGAAAGATTGGCAGCCGAATCTAATAAAGCATACATATCATAATCAAAAAACTTTAACATACCGATAATAGCATCGGGCACCTCATCCACTCCTTGTCTCCCTTGAAGAGCATAAAACTATTGCGAGCACCCCCTTGTCGGCCATGTTGGGCCTTTTGATCAACATGAACACTTTGTCCTTGAGGTTGACCATCTTTGCCCTTGTTTTGAGCATAGGGGAAATTAACAATCTTGTGGCCTTCTCTTCCACACCCATAACAAGCATTCGAATCCCTTAAGCACTTGCCATTATGATTCTGTCCACATTGTGGGCACCTTTGAATACTTAACCCACCGTTACCACTTTCAAACCACAGGCTAGGCATCCCATCATTAGAAAACCTTTTTTTTGGAGCATTACAGGACACTTGAACTTGAAATTTGTGACCTTGTTGGAAATGGCCACCCTTACCACCTTGGAAGCCACCATCAAATCGAGCTCTCTTGGACTCCCCACTTCTCCACTTCCCAAGCTTCTCTTCTTCAAGTTGTTTGGTGTAGGTCATGAGCCGAGAGAAGTCCATGTCACCCATAAGCAGAGCGGTACGACATTCTTCATTCACCAAATCTGACACCCCTGAACGCAAACTTGTTGATTCTTTCCCTAGGATTGGCAACCAAGTGAGGAGCATACTTCGAGAGCTTGTTGAATTTGAGGGAATACTCCCTCACACTCACAGATCCTTGTTTTAGATTCATGAATTCCATTATCTTTACCTCGATCAATTCAATAGGGACGAATCAATTGAGGAAGGAGGCCTTGAATTCCTCCCATGGGATAGGGTCATTATTTCCCCCATCTATCTTCCATTGAGCAAACCAAATTTGTACGATACTCTTTCTCACGACCCAAGCCTAGGGTATAACCGTGACACGATGAATGGAGAAACCGAAGGGACCCCAAACAAGCCTCTTAACATATCATTACACATCCTTGGTCACAGAAGAAATTAAACAAGATAATTTAATTAGAAATAGGGGCAAATAGACTAAAGGAAAGCTTTCATAACATAAACATCAAATAAGAGAGTCAAGGCTCATGGCATAAATACATAACATGCCCAACAACACCTCTAAACATAGAACTTAGCAGGGGCCAGGACATACAGCCAGGCTTACCCTCATAGTCAGTACATACATAAAGAAAGATAGTCTTAATACATAGCATAAAAGTGTAGTCATTGTCCCCGGAATGGAGGACTCACCAACTAGCTTGAGATAGGTCGTACTAGTCGGGTGGAGGAGGATGAACAAGAGGGACTCCAGTTCCTACTTTTCATGTAGTCATAGAGTATGTGTTAGTACGTTTGAATGTACTAAGTATGTAGGATGCAATGCAACAAGTGATAAGCACCATAAACAAAATGCATAACATAGGCAATGATTAAGCATCTAGCAATATGGCATAGATGAATGATGCTAGAAATAAAATCATGCTTATATAGAACATAATGCATGTACAAGAAGAGACTGTCATTATAGAATTCATAGTCTATGAGGTATCAACCCCTCAATTGGTTGGTGGATTATCGCACCCTACCACCAATGGTGATTGAGGTACCAACCTCTCAATATAGTTATCAAGGTACAAATCCCTTGATTGGTTGGTAGATCGTCTCACCTTACCACCCATAGTGATTGAGGTACCAACCCCTCAGCCAAGTTATCAAGGTACAAACCCCTCGACATAGTTACCCGAGCTCACAACCCCCCAAGTGGGGCATGGTGAATTCCCAACACTATAAAGAAATTATCATGTATGTACATTCCTTTCATCATCATAAAGTCATTCAACTCATAAGACATGCATCAGACCTTCAACTCAAGAAATCGTATTCGGACCTTTTATCAAACACTTGGCAGGTGTATAGTGCTAGTGTAAAACCATGCAATTCAGGAGTGAAATCATTCAAGAAAATTCAGTGTAAAATAATTCATCAATACTTGGTAACATCCTAAAGAAATATACATCAAAACCCTTCATCCAATCCCACAATGGATCTTAGATTCATAGCTCAACACATGCTAAAACAGTCACAATTTCATGAAAACCCCAACATAGTTCACAGACTAATTCATAATAAGTAAGACCCATAAGTAAATCAACCTGAAATCATGCATTTTTGGTAAAAAGGAAGCTTTGGCTTCATGGGTGAAAGGAATCCATGAATGAGACCCACATACCTTGACTATGGAGAATTCCTTGAAGAAGATATGAATTAAGGCTAGAAACTTGGATGAATTCCTTAATATCCGAAAGAGATTTGGACACTTGAATTTTGAGGTGAAATATTATCTAATTGTTTGAGTGAGTATTGGGGAATATCTTGAATGATATGAAGATGAAATATGACTAAGTATAGGTATTTTCATGCATAGGAAGGCTTAGGCTCAAGACCCAAAAGCCTTGGACCGAAGTGGAAAGCTATCATATTTTTAACACTGTTGCTCGCCCTTTGCGCGTTGCTCCAGGGGCGCGAATGCTCACTGGAAATCTCATTTTTGCAATTTCTGAATTTGATATGGTTGCTCTAAAATCGGGGTTAGACCCGTCTCCCACTCAATTATGCCCCTTAAACAAGAGTATGAAGTCGGATTTTCAATATCACATATAGAGTTTGAGATGTATGGAAATTACGATTTATGGCACTTCCGAGGCACAGTATCAGGCACTTTTTTGGGGTTCTTTCAATATCTCACCCTTGGGATCATTCATCCCCAAATGTCAAAGAAAGGTATATGAGAGATGTGAACATAACAATTTCAGCCCACATAAGTATGCAACAATGCACGTAAACATCATTTCAAAAATTTCAAATAAATGTAAAATCATCGTGAGCTTGTCAACTTAAACATGAGTGTATGCAAATGTCACGGGCTGAACATAGACGTGAAATCATATAGGGGATTTAGATCATCACCCTAGGCTTGAATAGAATGGAAAAGATAAGGATATCGCTTTTTCATGTCCGCTTCAGCCTCCCATGTAGCACTTTCAACTTGTTGATTCCTCCAAAGGACCTAAACGGAAGCTAGATCCTCGTTCCTTAACCCCTTCACTTGTCTATCCAAAATCTGAATTGGGGACTCTTCATAAGTCAAGTTGTCCTCAATAACACCCACAACATCTAATGGGACAATAGCATTAGGGTCACCCAAATATTTCCTCAACATGGATACATGAAACACCGGACGAACCAAATCCATTTCACTAGGTAATGCCAATTCATAAGCTAACTT
Source organism: Solanum medicagineum (assembly GCA_026153255.1). NCBI lineage: Eukaryota > Viridiplantae > Streptophyta > Magnoliopsida > Solanales > Solanaceae > Solanum > Solanum medicagineum. Next base: position 1,911 of record JAPFFP010080180.1, on the reverse strand, counting down.
GCCAATCCTCCTCATCAACCTATAAGAACCCAAATTTCTTGGGCTTAACTTACCCTTCTTACCAAAATGAACCACACCCTTCATGGGTGAAACCTTCAAATAGACCCAATCACCTACTTTGAATTTAAGATCCCTTCTCCTTACATCAGCATATGACTTTTGGTGACTTTGGGCCATCTTCAACCTTTCTCTAATCATCCTAACCTTCTCAAGAGCCTCCATAACCAGATCCGGTCCCGACAAAGCCACCTCTGCAACCTCAGACCACCCAACTAGTGATCTACAAGGTCTACCATAGAGGGCCTCAAAAGGGGCCATACTAATGTTAGAATGATAGCTATTGTTATAAGCAAACCCAATTAATGGAAGACGATCATCCTAACTACCCTTAAACTCCAATACACAAGACCTAAGCACATCCTCAAGTATTTGGATAGTCTTTTTGGCTTGGCCATCCATTTGAGGGTGAAAGGCCATACTAAGCTTTACCTTGGTTCCAAAACCCCTTTGGAAGGACCTCCAAAAGTGTGAAATGAATTGAGCACCACGTCTGATATGATGGACAAAGGAACCCCATGAAACCTCACCAAGTAATGAATGTACAACCTAGCATAATCTTCAGCCCCATATGTGGTCTTAACCGATAGAAAATGAGCCAATTTCTTCATCCTATCAACCACAACCCAAATGGAATCGAAACCCTTTCTAGTCTTGGGAAACCCAACCACAAAATCCATATTAACCTCCTCCCACTTCCAAGTAGGAATCTCTATGTCTTTGGTTAAGCCACCAGGCATTTGATGTTCTCCTTTAACTTGTTGGAAACTATGACTATCACAAACAAATTTGGCAATGTCCCTTTTCATGTCTCCCCACCAATACACACCCCTCAAATCTCTATACATTTTGGTAGAACCGGGGTGAATAGAATAAGAAGAATTATGGGTCTCATCAAGGATTTCTCCCTCAGGCCATCAACACGAGGTAAACACAACCTACCTTGGTATCACGACCAAGCCTAGGGCCTAGACGTGACACGGCGAATGTGGAACCCGAAGGGACCCTAAACAAGCCCCTTAGCATATCGTCACACATCTTTGGTTGTGGAAGAATACAATGACATATACAAATAAAAGTAAGGGAAACGGGACTAAGGGAAAAACTTGCCATAACATCAAAGTTAAAAGTCAAGAGTCAAGCTCATACGTAGTACACACCTTGTCCGACTTACACCTCTCAAACATAGAAAGAGTCGGGGCGAAGACAAAGTAACCGGGCTCACCCTCATAGTCAAATATAACCATGATAGTGTCTCAATGCATAGATAACAGAGAAAAGAGTTAAACCAAAGTCCCCGAAATGGAGGACTCACCAACAAGCTTGGAATAGCACCACCTAGCCACGTGGAGGAGGAGGATGATCAACTCGGGCGCCGGTCCCTACATGGTGATATCATGTAGGAAAGAGTATGCGTTAGTACATATGAATATATTAAGCATGTGGCATGCAATGAAGCAAAAGGTACGTATCATAATCCAAAATGCAAAATGATAGACAATAAGCATATTATAGCAAGAAGGCACATATGATCAATGCATAAGTAAATCATGCATAAGTATATCATGCTCATCTAGAATATCATATGTGAAGAGTGAGACCAAGCAAGCTATCCAAGGTATAAACCCCTTAGTGGTTGATGGTGGTCGCACCCCTCCATCCATGGTGACGAGGTATAAACTCCTCATAGGGTTGATGATAGTCACACCCCAAACATCCATGGTGAAGAAATATAAACCCCTCGAATGATTACCCAAGCTCTTTTCCCCCTGGATCGGGCATAGTCTATGCAACACTTTATATAGGATCCACCATAGGATCTAATGCAATATCTCATGTAGGAATAAACATATA
>JAPFFP010080170.1:0-22540 GCA_026153255.1 Solanum medicagineum | reverse complement strand
CCAGCATAACATACTAGCATATACCTCTTGTTTTTCATGAAGAAACCATACTAAATACACAACTATAATTTCTTACCCTTGCCTTCAAGATTCAGGTTTTCCTTCATGAGCCTTAGAGGATTGTATTTGCATCTTGGTAAAGTGAAATAGGTAGAAGACAAGAGTCTTTAGGAAAGTTGAAAAATTGTTCGAGTGGAATGACTTTAGGGGCTGCTTTGATCCGTTTATAAAGAATATGGGCCAACTTTTTCTTTATCTTTTGACCAGATAATGACACCAATCAATACACTTGTGATGTAGCATCTTATCTGTTAGACTTGGGCCTAAATGGGTCTCCAACTTAATGGGCCTTTTGCTGCCCATTCTTCTCTTTTCCCTTTAATTACTTTAGGCCAAATTTTCAAATGAATTGGAATGGTCTTGGTCTCGTTTTCTATGCTTCCTAAACTGAAAATTCAGTTCTTTTAAGATGTCAAAACATGGGCTAAATTTACCCCCTTAACATGAACTTTATTCAAAATCGAACTTGGACAAATTCGACGTCGAGCCCGTCTCCATTTAGCTAGCAAATTTAAACTAAGCAAGTAGATGACTCACCTACTAGATTATTAAGTCATACAAGAACCTCAATTCTTTTACTTTGTTTAGGGATGTGATCTCATTAATCTAACACAAAACATGTATACACTCGACCCTCTTAAGCCTTAGACGCACATATCGCCCAATAACACGAGATTCAAGAACTTTTAAGAATTTGCGCTAATTTTGACCAAACCATAACATGATTTATTTACATAGCATTAGTACATGTAAAATGTGGGGTGGTACAAAGATGACCCAAATGACAAATGGAGCCAAGTATGGGGGTCTCCTATGTGATTCCACCAAAAAATTGTACCAATTTAATTATGTTGAGATTACATAAATGATGAAATTAATGGTATCATAATTACTCTAGTTAGTAAGTTCTGCACCTACATCATTGACCACTAGGGAAAATTACCCACAAGGCTTACTAATCATTCTAAGCCAATAAGCCTTGGTGGATCCATCATACCACTATAACAAGGAGCAATAGTCAAAACAAGGAAGGGCACAAGGAGGAGAACAGATTAAAGTAACATAACACAATTGTTATGCACGAAGTAAGATAATTTTATCGTACACTAAAAAAACATAACTACATAAGCATTATAATAAAGTGGACAGTTTAAAATAGACAAAACAACTAAAGGATTCATGTCAATAATGTTAAGCCAGTAAGCAAGGAGGAAAGGACCTGTAGCATTAGTAATTATAGCTTTCTTTGTGCTGCTATGCATTTGGATCAACAGCAAACATGAGCCTTAACTGCAACAAGATGAAATAGAAAAATTGTTAAAAACAATTAAAAATTGACCATATGAATGAGAAATTAGTGCCTTGTATTCTCAAATAGAACCATATTAAGAAACTACAACAAACAAATAATAAATAAATAAATTAGCTAGCTTCTTAGTCTCGCACATCAAAAGATAACTGTGGAGTATTATTTAAGAGACCTCTTTTTTTTAATGACGACGGGAACCCACAGCCGCTACCCTTTAGGTGCACACAAGGTAAACCCCCACTTCTATGCAATAGCTGCAAACCACACAGGGGAGGTAAGGTAAGCCTGGTGCGATGAGTTCGACCCAAAAGGCAATCACTACAAAAAAAGTTCAATTAGCAGGGGTTAATAATCCTCACAATTCATCGTCACAGGGGTTTCTGGAACTACCATAGTTACGTCTGCCGCATTTAATTGGGGGAGGGGGAAGGGGGGAGGGGGTTCAAAGACTGCCGCAACCAATCTGCAATGGTTATTCTTTCATTTTTGCAGGGGGGAAAATCCTCTGCTATTTGTTTATCAAATTTTATTTGGAGTTATCACCTCCACAATATTTTGACAATCAAATTGTTTCAATTTTCATATATAATTAGATTGCAACTAACACAATAGAAATATTTCTAAAACAAAAATACTAATAATTTATTAATCATTAAAAGATGTCTGACTTTAAAATATTACAAGCAAGCAAACTTTCAATTTTTTAAAAAATTATTCAATACATCTATATCCACGATAAAATTAAAATATCCTCATTTTCCTTCCAAGAGCGTTGGTGTGACAATAAGCCCATGAATATGAATGTCATTTTTCCATCTTCTGACCAGATTTTCTCCTTGATACCCATCACTAATCTGCAAAAAGTTCAACAAATGATCAAGTTCGTCATTTTGTAACCACATATTATAGCTAGCTTTGGAATTTTACAAATATTTTCATAACACATGGATCACTACTAAGGAAAACAGTATAATAAATGTCACGACCCTAGCCTAGGGCCTAGATGTGGCCGGCGAATGGGGAACCCGAAGGAACGCCAAACAAGCCTCATAGCATATCATTACACATCCTTGGTCGCGGAATCAATATAAAAGTTTAATACTTAAATAACATATATGAGTCAAAGCTCAAATGTAATACATAACTTGTCCAACAATACCTCTAAACATAGATACTTAGTGGGGGCCAAGACAAAACAACCGGGCTCACCCTCATAGTCAAAATAACAATAAAGAAGAAGGAATCAATACATAACATAAGAAACATAGACCAGGGTCCCCAGAATGGAGGACTCACCAAAGGCTAGCTTGAGCAATCCGTCTAGCCACAAGAAGAATCAATAGGAGCTCCGGTTCCTACATGGTAACATCATGTAGCCATAGATTATGCGTTAGTACGTTTGAATATACTAAGTATGTGGGATGCAATGCAACAAGAGATAAGCTTCATAGCCAACATGCATAACAATAGAAAATAGGTATGATATAGCAATATGACATGTATGATCAATGCATAAGTAGGACATGCTTAAGTAACCCATGATTATATAGGATATCATATGCGTAGAAGAGACCAAACTAGATTTCCAAATGTACAACCCTTTGGTAGGTTAGTGATGATGCCGCCCCATCACTTAGGTGGATGAGTACCAACCCTTATCTAGGCTGGTGATAATGTCGCCCCATCACTAGGTGGATGAGTACTAACACTCATCTAGGTTGGCGATAATGTCATCCCATCACCACGGAGGAGAAGTACAAATCCTTCACTAGGTTAATGAATACTAACCCCCATCTAGGTCAGTGATGATGCTGCCCTATCACTAGGTGGATGAGTACTAACCCTCATCTAGGTTGGTGATAATGTCGCCCCATCACCAAGGTGGAGAAGTACAAACCCTTCACTAGGTTATCCGGGTGCTTAGACACCCCCGGATTGAGCATGGTCGAGTTCTACACTTTATATAGGATTCATCATATGGTATAATGCAACACTTTATATAAGATTCATCATATACATAAGCTCATTTCATCATCATATAGTCAATCATATCATATCTCATGCATTGGACCTTCAATTCCACAAGAAACCCTAGCTGGACATTTTATCAAATACTTGGGAGTGTGTAATGGAGGTAAAAGACCATGAAATTTAGAGATGAAATTATACAAGAAAATCTGTTGTAAAACCATCAATCAATACCTTGCAACACCCTCAAGACATTCACATAAAAATCCCTCATCAAATCCAACATTAGATCCAAGATTTAGGGCTCAAGACATGCTAAAGCAACCACAATTTCATGAACTAAAATCACTGTGCAGTAAATTTCTCAATATACAAGACCTACATGTAAAATCAACTTTAAATCATGAAATATTAGTAAAAAGAAGACTTAGGCACCACGAAATATTAGTAAAAAGGAGGCTTAGGCACCATGGGAGAAACGACCCAATGGTTCAACACCACATACCTTGACTTTGGAGAACCCTTGAAGAAGATTAGAAATGGAGACTTGAAGCTTGAATGAGATCTTTGATGAAATCCTTAAGATTGGTCCTGAGTTTGGAACTTGAAGTATATTTTCAAGTGTGGGAACCCTTAGGTCCAAGACTTATAAGTCTTGGACCGAGAAAATTAAAACAGGCAGCAAAAACATGGGCGCGTCGCCTCCGCTGGAATCTGCATTTTCTGCACAAACGAGTTCTATGAAAATGACATAAATCCTTCATCCATACTCGAAATGAGGTGAAACCAAGTGCGTTGGAAAGCAAATTCAAAGGGCTTTAATTTTGTAGATTGTGGGCCACCCAGTGCTTTGTGTGCTTAGAGATATGCTCCTTCAAAGTTGACCCTCGTAAATAGCATTTTTTGCGATTTTCATATTTTGATACGGTTGCTCTAAAATTCAGGTTAGACCCATTTCCCACTCAATTTAACCCCCTGAACAAGAATATGAAGTCGGATTTTCGAAATAACAAACGGATTTTTAGATATATGGAAATCACGATTCCGGGTACTTCCAAGGCTCATTTTCGGGAACTTTTTGGGATCATTAAAAATAAATCCCATAATTCATGATAAGTTTCTCAATATATCACTTAACATATTGACTAAAAATCAATAACTTGCAGAAGCTTTCGTCAGAAATCAAGGGCCCCTAAATTTCTTAACTCTATCATTAACTAAGAAGTCTTAATTTTTACAAGCTTTTCAAATCTTATAACCCACAAGAATCCATAATTTTAAACAGAGCCCATAACAAAAGAAGTCCTAGAATGAACCTACTCACCAAAAACCATGAAATAGTACAGGGAACTAGAAAAAACTTACAATTGTTTCTTCTATTTGGCATTTTCAGCCTCCATGAAATAATCAGATGCCCCACAAATTTCCTGCATCTGGAAAATAAGGTTAAAACTCATCTTACCAAACTACTGAAATCATGAATAGCTTGAATCAAAAGTGTTTGACCTAAAAACGAAGAAATTCTTGCTAAAAATGTGAAGTCCAGACTATTTGCAAAAAGGCGTTGCAAGTAATCAAGTGTCTTTTTCTGAGAAACATTATCCTTCTACTCTTCTAGTTTTGCAGAGATGATAACTTTTAACTCCAACACATTTGACTTTATCAGTATACACCAACATACACTTGTCACTCGTGTAAAGATTAAAAAGAAAACATACAGAAATATAGCTTACTGCTATTTTCAGATTTCCCCTTTCAACAATGACTGTGAATCACCAGAAAAAAATGCTAGCAACAATGAAGGAATTCAAAATTCAGGGCAACTTATTAAACAAAATAATAAACCTTTCCCATTAGCATCTCACACAATAGTTCTCCCATGCTCCACCGGTCTATACCCTTAACATGACCTTTTTCAAGAACAATTTCAGGTGTCATATATTCCATAGTCCCACACAAAGAATTGGATCTCATGTTTTCATCAAATAGCTTAGCGAGGTCAAAATCACCTGCAACAACCATAATATAAATCCAAAAGATGAATGGAGTGCAGTCGCAAATGATTCTAAATCCATGTGAAATCGCGCAACAAAGTTTCTTAAGTTATCCACTAATAGAACTAAAAACTAGTCCGTGGTCTTTCCATGAAAATAAAAAACAAATAACTAGGAAGGTGAGAAACAACAGAATAACCTCAGCATTAACAAAGGTATCCCCCATTAACAAAATCACACACAAGGTATAGCATATTTGATCTGCGTTAAGAGGAAATGGATTAAAAAATCAATAACACTTAGAAGTGTCATATAATGTAAACTCCAAAATGAAGGGTGTAGTTCACAGCAAGGAACCAAGTTTTCTTCAAGACTGTAAAATCACTTGAAAGGACATATGAAATAATGATGACACAAAAATTAACTTCAACAAGTATCTCATCTTTGCTCCTCTAAAATGTAAACAAACACATATAAATGCTAGATTAAACTAACAAGAGGAGAGAATTCTCCTTCCTACTAAACAGTTTGCACACTTATAGAAGACAAATGGAACTAGTCTCTTTTTCTAACTATAGCTGCTTGATAGTAGTCTAGAATACAGTAACATGTGTTAAATACAAAATCAAATTACTGGATGACATCATGTTTTTATGTCCTATGGCGACAAGCATTTCAATAAGTTTCAACACTCTAAAAAGTTGTAACTCATTAAAAAGAATTCTAAAAAGAAGTGACAAATCCAAATTAATGATATACCACCTTCCTGGCCAACCAACATATTTAATATTTGATTCATTCTATTTTTTTTTTTGCTTGAATAAAGCTCCAATATTAGCTATGAAATAGAAATGCTAAAACAGAGTAAAATCACCCTGACAATGCTATCAAATTTTAAGTAATGAACTAAATTTAAGCAGCTAGAATACTTATTGTCAGGAACTAGTGATACTTACGCATAAACCTCATCAGATGTCACGTTTGTCTGTAATCAACCACATGGAAACTGAATGACAGATAACTAAACAAGTATTCAAAAAAACTCTATGGACAAAGCTACACAAGCAAATTCTACGGACAAAGCTATACCAAATTTTCAATAAATTAAAATTGACACTAAGAAGAGAAAAAGTATACCTAATTGTGTTATAAGTTATGAACGGGTACTTAGAGAGATGTTCCAAGTGACCTTGAGATACATACTCTTCGTTCCTTTGAAAGAAAAATTAACAGGCAACACACACATGCCAGAGCTCCATACATATCGATGTCGCTACCGAAAGAGTTGACAATGTCAAATTAAACTTTTAGACGTCAATGTCACTACTCCGGTGGAACCCATCCAAAGCATTCAGTAGAGCCAAGACAGGGGCCGATGTGAGCCGATCCTTCAAAGTTTGAAAACTCTTTTCACACTCATTCGACCACACAAACTTAACCTTCTTTTGGGTCAATTTGGTCAATGGAGATGCAATGAATGAGAACCCTTCAACGAATCTCCTATAGTAATCCGCCAACCCAAGAAATTTTCAAATGTCCAAAGGAGTCAACAATCTAGGCCAATTCTTCACGGCTTTGGTCTTTTTCGGCTCCACCTTTATACCATCACTGCACACCACATTACCAAGGAAGGAAAATTCATCCAACCAAAACTCAGATTTGCTAAACTTGGCATACAACTTCTTCTCCCCCAAGGTTTGTAAACCAATCTCAAATGATTCATATGCTCCCGCTTATATCGGGAATAAATAAGGATATCATCAATGAAGACAACCACAAAGCTATCACGGAATGGCTTGAATCCCTGATTCATAAGATCCATAAATACGGCCGGAGCATTAGTTAAACCAAACGACATCACCACAAACTCAAAGTGCCCTTACTTTGCCTGAAAGGCCGTCTTGGGAATATTGCACTCCCTAACCTTCAACTGATAATACCCGGAACAGAGGTCGATCTTTGAAAAGTAAGTAGCCCCTTGGAGTTGGTCAAACAATTATCGATCCTAGGCAACAGGTACTGATTTTTATAGTCACCTTATTCAATTGCCTATAATCGATACAGATCTGAAGAGATCCATCTTTCTTTCTTACAAATAGCACAGGAGCACCTTATGGAGACATACTTGGCCTAATGAAACCCTTTTCCAACAAGTCTTTTAACTGATCTTTCAGCTCTTTCAATTCCACCGATGCCATTTGATAAGGGGGAATAGAGATAGGTTATGTATCCGGGAGAAGATCTATGCTAAAGTCTGCTTCTCTTTTGGGAGGAATACTGGGCAAATCTTCGGGGAACACATCCAGAAACTCATTCACCACCGGAACCATCTCAAGAGTAGGTGTCTCGGACTCCACATCCTTAACCATCACAATATTATATATGCACCCTTTGGAGATCATCTTTCGAGCCTTAAGGTAGGAAATAAATCGACCCTTAATGGCGGATTCACTATCACTCCATTCAAGAATGGGCTCACGTGAAGGTTGGAACTTAACCTTTAGAGTTCTAAAATCAATAAAGGAATATAAAGCATGCAACCAATCCATCCCAAGAATCACATCAAAATCAAACATTTCAAGTTCCACAAAATCACACGGGAAGACTTTAAGCAATACAGTAGCAGGACACTCACAATAGAACTTATGAGCAGCAACAAATTCACCTATGGGAGTATAAGCTGAAAAGGGGTCTCTCAAGATCTCAAGATTCAAACCAAACTTAACAACCAATAGAGGAGTCACAAAAGACAAATTTGCACCCGAATCAATTAAAGCATAAGTATCAAAATCAAAGATTTTTAACGTACCAGTCACAACATCTGGAGCCTCCTCAACCTCCTGACGGACATGAAGAGAATAAAACCTGTTGTTCCTTGGTGCAACACCTTGAGGAGCTCTAGGTTGGCCTTGAGCACCTTGATTCACTTGACTCTTCTTTGGTGCCTTTGGGCAATCAACATGCTTGTGCCCCATTTCCCCATAACCAAAGCAAGTACCCGAACCCTACAAGCACCTTCGATGGTGAGTTCTCCTACATTTGTCATATCGTGGAGGCAATGGACCATCACCAACCGATGCCCTAGGAGGAGGCACCCTAGCATGAGTAACTCGAGCATTAGAACTTTGGCCCTATTAGAATTAACTAAAACTACCACTCCGAGAGCCAGAGAATCTAGCATCACTATGGGGCCTCTAAGGATCATGCACTTTCCTCTCCTTGAGTTTCTCCCCTTAAATCTGTTTGGCATACACCATAAGTCTAGAGATATCCATATCTCGTGTAAGCATAGCCGTATGGCATTCTTTCACAAGAAAGTCAGAGATACCAGAAATGAACTTTTGCATTTTTCCATGAGGATCAGCCACAAGTGTCGGAGCTTACTTGGAGAGCTTAGTGAACTTGAGGGCATAGTTCCTCACACTCATACCCCCTTGCTTAAGGTTGATAAACTCGGTCATCTTAGCTTCCCTAAGCTCAAGTTGGAAGAAACGATCCAAGAAGGCAAGCTTGAACTCCTCCTAATTAACAACATTACCATAAACCCTCTCAATAGACCACTGAGTATACCACACTTGGGCCATATCCTTCAACTGGTAAACAGCCAGTTCAGCTTTTCCTCAGAAGTGACACCCATAACATTCACCAACTTGGTAAGCTTATCAATGAACTCTTGACCATCCTCATTAGCCTTTGACCCATAAAACTCAGGAGGTTTCATCGAGGTGAACCCTCACTCTAGAAGTTGGAGTGGGATTCGAGGATGGTTAGCCTACCTAGTATGAGCGATCACCACCTAGGTAAGCATAACAAAGGCCGTACGAAATTCACCATTAGAGATAGGCTCATCCATAGGCCCTTGAGGAGTTTGGCCTTCATTAGCCGAAGCCGGTCTGACAGGCCTACCTCGAGGCATCTTCTGAAATGGAGTAAGGATATTATCAAGATCAAGAAATTAAACATACTATTCATAGAAGGACATAATACATGAAGAAGTGAGCCGATTTCCTAGAACGTCGTCACAACTTCCCACTCATAGGCGTGATGTACTTCACACCCATGAATAGGACTCTACTTGTTTCAGCATGTTGGATTCTGAGGATCATTTACAAATTTAAGACTCTGATACTATCTCTGTCACAAGCCGGACCCAGGGTCTAGAAGTGACACGGTGAATGGGAACCCGAGGGTCCGCAACAAGCCTCAAAAGTAACAAAATCCACATCATTGGTTCAGAAGCACATTCAAAAGTAATGTATAATTCTAAGGGACGTGAAAATAGGACTCATATCATGGGAACATATTAGGAAAAGGGATTAGCATGAATTCACATAGTACATAGCCTATAACGACTAAGGGGCAGGGAAGTATGACTCATGATATGGGGGAAATACAGGACTTAGGATCTTTCAATAGCATAACATAAGATCATCTTATAACAACATAAACAATAAGTAGCCATGAACAAGAATCCCATATAGCACTTAGCATAAAACGAAAAGAGTACACAAGATGACCAATGGTGCCTCTACATAAGATAGGTCAAGGGCCAAGAAATACCCTGGGCTCACCCTTAAAGTAAATAAAGTAGAAAAAATCAACATAGGTAGAAGAGGTGGTAGCTTGTCCTTGGAAGATAGTACTTACCACAACAAGTATAACTTAAAGCCCCAGCTAGTCGTCGTATGGTGGATGAATGGCCTCCTCTGTCCCTACATGGTGAAATCATGTAGGCAAAAGTATGCGTTAGTATGCTTGAATGTACTAAGTATAAAGGGTGCTATGCATATGAGTTACCAACCTACAATCAATGTTAAATGACAAGGGCACATATTATAGAAGGAATCATATATCAAAAGGGTAGTATACCAATAAGCCATGATGACCATGATGCATTCATGCAAAAATGCTTCACATAAATTGAGGATGAAACTGTAACTGACATGAGACCAAGTGAGCTATGCCTTGGAACCAGCTGTCTTCCCATAACGGATAAGAGGTGACCTACTTGCCAAAGGTAGATGCTTATCATACTTCCCCCTTGGGGCATAAACATATAATCCTATGTTAGTCACATAGTTCAAGAAAAGAAGTATGGGCCCTTTGAGATAGTCCACAACGACATCCAATCTATCGATGCTAGGTCGTCATCCCACTAGATTATATACATAAACACACACACACACACACACACACACACACACACACACACACATATATATATATACATATATGTGCTTGTAAAAGAGGCATAAGACTTCAAATCGTTTACAAGCATTCTTAGGCTTAAAGGCCAACTCTTGTTTTCATAACCATGCATCATAGGCCAAAAGGCCAAAAACATTCTTCATGGCATACTTTCATGCATAGGGATAGCTCCTTTGGAGAACCTTCTTGAGAGAAGAGTATGGACCCTTGGGGATAGCCCACTTCCACTGAAACCTCAATCGATGCTCTCATAGACATGGTGGTGTAAACACCCATAGATTGCTCCTTGAACCATAACCTTAGACATATATGTGATCACATTCTTGTCATAACCATAATCATATCAAAATCAATTCATAAAATATAATTGGGCTTAACCCATTTCATAGTTTTCATAAAATTTCTTGCACATGAATGCATATGCTATGAATGGTCTGAGAATGGCATGGTAATTGAGATTCAACTAAAATCAACAATATATTATCAAATTCAAGTGAAAATATAATTAAATCCACATTTAAAATTAAAATATAATTACCCATTCATAAAACAAGCCTTAAAATGTATATGCATATTCATAATCACAAAATTCCATGTAAATCATCAGTTTATAAATTAAGTCAACTTAAAATCAGTAAATAAACATAACCCATACATTTTTCGAATTTAAGGAATCATAATATTTAAAATCCCAATTTAAAGTAAACTAAGAATTCATGGAAATTGCTTGATCAAGCAATTTCCATGAATTCTTAGTTTACTTTAAATTGGGATTTTAAATATTATGATTCCTTAAATTCGAAAAATGTATGGGTTATGTTTATTTACTGATTTTAAGTTGACTTAATTTATAAACTGATGATTTACATGGAATTTTGTGATTATGAATATGCATATACATTTTAAGGCTTGTTTTATGAATGGGTAATTATATTTTAATTTTAAATGTGGATTTAATTATATTTTCACTTGAATTTGATAATATATTGTTGATTTTAGTTGAATCTCAATTACCATGCCATTCTCAGACCATTCATAGCATATGCATTCATGTGCAAGAAATTTTATGAAAACTATGAAATGGGTTAAGCCCAATTATATTTTATGAATTGATTTTGATATGATTATGGTTATGACAAGAATGTGATCACATATATGTCTAAGGTTATGGTTCAAGGAGCAATCTATGGGTGTTTACACCACCATGTCTATGAGAGCATCGATTGAGGTTTCAGTGGAAGTGGGCTATCCCCAAGGGTCCATACTCTTCTCTCAAGAAGGTTCTCCAAAGGAGCTATCCCTATGCATGAAAGTATGCCATGAAGAATGTTTTTGGCCTTTTGGCCTATGATGCATGGTTATGAAAACAAGAGTTGGCCTTTAAGCCTAAGAATGCTTGTAAACGATTTGAAGTCTTATGCCTCTTTTACAAGCACATATATGTATATATATATATGTGTGTGTGTGTGTGTGTGTGTGTGTGTGTGTGTGTGTGTGTTTATGTATATAATCTAGTGGGATGACGACCTAGCATCGATAGATTGGATGTCGTTGTGGACTATCTCAAAGGGCCCATACTTCTTTTCTTGAACTATGTGACTAACATAGGATTATATGTTTATGCCCCAAGGGGGAAGTATGATAAGCATCTACCTTTGGCAAGTAGGTCACCTCTTATCCGTTATGGGAAGACAGCTGGTTCCAAGGCATAGCTCACTTGGTCTCATGTCAGTTACAGTTTCATCCTCAATTTATGTGAAGCATTTTTGCATGAATGCATCATGGTCATCATGGCTTATTGGTATACTACCCTTTTGATATATGATTCCTTCTATAATATGTGCCCTTGTCATTTAACATTGATTGTAGGTTGGTAACTCATATGCATAGCACCCTTTATACTTAGTACATTCAAGCATACTAACGCATACTTTTGCCTACATGATTTCACCATGTAGGGACAGAGGAGGCCATTCATCCACCATACGACGACTAGCTGGGGCTTTAAGTTATACTTGTTGTGGTAAGTACTATCTTCCAAGGACAAGCTACCACCTCTTCTACCTATGTTGATTTTTTCTACTTTATTTACTTTAAGGGTGAGCCCAGGGTATTTCTTGGCCCTTGACCTATCTTATGTAGAGGCACCATTGGTCATCTTGTGTACTCTTTTCGTTTTATGCTAAGTGCTATATGGGATTCTTGTTCATGGCTACTTATTGTTTATGTTGTTATAAGATGATCTTATGTTATGCTATTGAAAGATCCTAAGTCCTGTATTTCCCCCATATCATGAGTCATACTTCCCTGCCCCTTAGTCGTTATAGGCTATGTACTATGTGAATTCATGCTAATCCCTTTTCCTAATATGTTCCCATGATATGAGTCCTATTTTCACGTCCCTTAGAATTATACATTACTTTTGAATGTGCTTCTGAACCAATGATGTGGATTTTGTTACTTTTGAGGCTTGTTGCGGACCCTCGGGTTCCCATTCACCGTGTCACTTCTAGACCCTGGGTCCGGCTTGTGACAGAGATAGTATCAGAGTCTTAAATTTGTAAATGATCCTCAGAATCCAACATGCTGAAACAAGTAGAGTCCTATTCATGGGTGTGAAGTACATCACGCCTATGAGTGGGAAGTTGTGACGACGTTCTAGGAAATCGGCTCACTTCTTCATGTATTATGTCCTTCTATGAATAGTATGTTTAATTTCTTGATCTTGATAATATCCTTACTCCATTTCAGAAGATGCCTCGAGGTAGGCCTGTCAGACCGGCTTCGGCTAATGAAGGCCAAACTCCTCAAGGGCCTATGGATGAGCCTATCTCTAATGGTGAATTTCGTACGGCCTTTGTTATGCTTACCTAGGTGGTGATCGCTCATACTAGGTAGGCTAACCATCCTCGAATCCCACTCCAACTTCTAGAGTGAGGGTTCACCTCGATGAAACCTCCTGAGTTTTATGGGTCAAAGGCTAATGAGGATGGTCAAGAGTTCATTGATAAGCTTACCAAGTTGGTGAATGTTATGGGTGTCACTTCTGAGGAAAAGCTGAACTGGCTGTTTACCAGTTGAAGGATATGGCCCAAGTGTGGTATACTCAGTGGTCTATTGAGAGGGTTTATGGTAATGTTGTTAATTAGGAGGAGTTCAAGCTTGCCTTCTTGGATCGTTTCTTCCAACTTGAGCTTAGGGAAGCTAAGATGACCGAGTTTATCAACCTTAAGCAAGGGGGTATGAGTGTGAGGAACTATGCCCTCAAGTTCACTAAGCTCTCCAAGTAAGCTCCGACACTTGTGGCTGATCCTCATGGAAAAATGCAAAAGTTCATTTCTGGTATCTCTGACTTTCTTGTGAAAGAATGCCATACGGCTATGCTTACACGAGATATGGATATCTCTAGACTTATGGTGTATGCCAAACAGATTTAAGGGGAGAAACTCAAGGAGAGGAAAGTGCATGATCCTTAGAGGCCCCATAGTGATGCTAGATTCTCTGGCTCTCGGAGTGGTAGTTTTAGTTAATTCTAATAGGGCCAAAGTTCTAATGCTCGAGTTACTCATGCTAGGGTGCCTCCTCCTAGGGCATCGGTTGGTGATGGTCCATTGCCTCCACGATATGACAAATGTAGGAGAACTCACCATCGAAGGTGCTTGTAGGGTTCGGGTACTTGCTTTGGTTATGGGGAAATGGGGCACAAGCATGTTGATTGCCCAAAGGCACCAAAGAAGAGTCAAGTGAATCAAGGTGCTCAAGGCCAACCTAGAGCTCCTCAAGGTGTTGCACCAAGGAACAACAGGTTTTATTCTCTTCATGTCCGTCAGGAGGTTGAGGAGGCTCCAGATGTTGTGACTGGTACGTTAAAAATCTTTGATTTTGATACTTATGCTTTAATTGATTCGGGTGCAAATTTGTCTTTTGTGACTCCTCTATTGGTTGTTAAGTTTGGTTTGAATCTTGAGATCTTGAGAGACCCCTTTTCAGCTTATACTCCCATAGGTGAATTTGTTGCTGCTCATAAGTTCTATTGTGAGTGTCCTGCTACTGTATTGCTTAAAGTCTTCCCGTGTGATTTTGTGGAACTTGAAATGTTTGATTTTGATGTGATTCTTGGGATGGATTGGTTGCATGCTTTATATTCCTTTATTGATTTTAGAACTCTAAAGGTTAAGTTCCAACCTTCACGTGAGCCCATTCTTGAATGGAGTGATAGTGAATCCGCCATTAAGGGTCGATTTATTTCCTACCTTAAGGCTCGAAAGATGATCTCCAAAGGGTGCATATATAATATTGTGATGGTTAAGGATGTGGAGTCCGAGACACCTACTCTTGAGATGGTTCCGGTGGTGAATGAGTTTCTGGATGTGTTCCCCGAAGATTTGCCCAGTATTCCTCCCAAAAGAGAAGCAGACTTTAGCATAGATCTTCTCCCGGATACATAACCTATCTCTATTCCCCCTTATCAAATGGCATCGGTGGAATTGAAAGAGCTGAAAGATCAGTTAAAAGACTTGTTGGAAAAGGGTTTCATTAGGCCAAGTATGTCTCCATAAGGTGCTCCTGTGCTATTTGTAAGAAAGAAAGATGGATCTCTTCAGATCTGTATCGATTATAGGCAATTGAATAAGGTGACTATAAAAATCAGTACCTGTTGCCTAGGATCGATAATTGTTTGACCAACTCCAAGGGGCTACTTACTTTTCAAAGATCGACCTCTGTTCCGGGTATTATCAGTTGAAGGTTAGGGAGTGCAATATTCCCAAGACGGCCTTTCAGGCAAAGTAAGGGCACTTTGAGTTTGTGGTGATGTCGTTTGGTTTAACTAATGCTCCGGCCGTATTTATGGATCTTATGAATCAGGGATTCAAGCCATTCCGTGATAGCTTTGTGGTTGTCTTCATTGATGATATCCTTATTTATTCCCGATATAAGCGGGAGCATATGAATCATTTGAGATTGGTTTACAAACCTTGGGGGAGAAGAAGTTGTATGCCAAGTTTAGCAAATCTGAGTTTTGGTTGGATGAATTTTCCTTCCTTGGTAATGTGGTGTGCAGTGATGGTATAAAGGTGGAGCCGAAAAAGACCAAAGCCGTGAAGAATTGGCCTAGATTGTTGACTCCTTTGGACATTTGAAAATTTCTTGGGTTGGCGGATTACTATAGGAGATTCGTTGAAGGGTTCTCATTCATTGCATCTCCATTGACCAAATTGACCCAAAAGAAGGTTAAGTTTGTGTGGTCGAATGAGTGTGAAAAGAGTTTTCAAACTTTGAAGGATCGGCTCACATCGGCCCCTGTCTTGGCTCTACTGAATGCTTTGGATGGGTTCCACCGGAGTAGTGACATTGACGTCTAAAAGTTTAATTTGACATTGTCAACTCTTTCGGTAGCGACATCGATATGTATGGAGCTCTGGCATGTGTGTGTTGCCTGTTAATTTTTCTTTCAAAGGAACGAAGAGTATGTATCTCAAGGTCACTTGGAACATCTCTCTAAGTACCCGTTCATAACTTATAACACAATTAGGTATACTTTTTCTCTTCTTAGTGTCAATTTTAATTTATTGAAAATTTGGTATAGCTTTGTCCGTAGAATTTGCTTGTGTAGCTTTGTCCATAGAGTTTTTTTGAATACTTGTTTAGTTATCTGTCATTCAGTTTCCATGTGGTTGATTACAGACAAACGTGACATCTGATGAGGTTTATGCGTAAGTATCACTAGTTCCTGACAATAAGTATTCTAGCTGCTTAAATTTAGTTCATTACTTAAAATTTGATAGCATTGTCAGGGTGATTTTACTCTGTTTTAGCATTTCTATTTCATAGCTAATATTGGAGCTTTATTCAAGCAAAAAAAAAAATAGAATGAATCAAATATTAAATATGTTGGTTGGCCAGGAAGGTGGTATATCATTAATTTGGATTTGTCACTTCTTTTTAGAATTCTTTTTAATGAGTTACAACTTTTTAGAGTGTTGAAACTTATTGAAATGCTTGTCGCCATAGGACATAAAAACATGATGTCATCCAGTAATTTGATTTTGTATTTAACACATGTTACTGTATTCTAGACTACTATCAAGCAGCTATAGTTAGAAAAAGAGACTAGTTCCATTTGTCTTCTATAAGTGTGCAAACTGTTTAGTAGGAAGGAGAATTCTCTCCTCTTGTTAGTTTAATCTAGCATTTATATGTGTTTGTTTACATTTTAGAGGAGCAAAGATGAGATACTTGTTGAAGTTAATTTTTGTGTCATCATTATTTCATATGTCCTTTCAAGTGATTTTACAGTCTTGAAGAAAACTTGGTTCCTTGCTGTGAACTACACCCTTCATTTTGGAGTTTACATTATATGACACTTCTAAGTGTTATTGATTTTTTAATCCATTTCCTCTTAACGCAGATCAAATATGCTATACCTTGTGTGTGATTTTGTTAATGGGGGATACCTTTGTTAATGCTGAGGTTATTCTGTTGTTTCTCACCTTCCTAGTTATTTGTTTTTTATTTTCATGGAAAGACCACGGACTAGTTTTTAGTTCTATTAGTGGATAACTTAAGAAACTTTGTTGCGCGATTTCACATGGATTTAGAATCATTTGCGACTGCACTCCATTCATCTTTTGGATTTATATTATGGTTGTTGCAGGTGATTTTGACCTCGCTAAGCTATTTGATGAAAACATGAGATCCAATTCTTTGTGTGGGACTATGGAATATATGACACCTGAAATTGTTCTTGAAAAAGGTCATGTTAAGGGTATAGACCGGTGGAGCATGGGAGAACTATTGTGTGAGATGCTAATGGGAAAGGTTTATTATTTTGTTTAATAAGTTGCCCTGAATTTTGAATTCCTTCATTGTTGCTAGCATTTTTTTCTGGTGATTCACAGTCATTGTTGAAAGGGGAAATCTGAAAATAGCAGTAAGCTATATTTCTGTATGTTTTCTTTTTAATCTTTACACGAGTGACAAGTGTATGTTGGTGTATACTGATAAAGTCAAATGTGTTGGAGTTAAAAGTTATCATCTCTGCAAAACTAGAAGAGTAGAAGGATAATGTTTCTCAGAAAAAGACACTTGATTACTTGCAACGCCTTTTTGCAAATAGTCTGGACTTCACATTTTTAGCAAGAATTTCTTCGTTTTTAGGTCAAACACTTTTGATTCAAGCTATTCATGATTTCAGTAGTTTGGTAAGATGAGTTTTAACCTTATTTTCCAGATGCAGGAAATTTGTGGGGCATCTGATTATTTCATGGAGGCTGAAAATGCCAAATAGAAGAAACAATTGTAAGTTTTTTCTAGTTCCCTGTACTATTTCATGGTTTTTGGTGAGTAGGTTCATTCTAGGACTTCTTTTGTTATGGGCTCTGTTTAAAATTATGGATTCTTGTGGGTTATAAGATTTGAAAAGCTTGTAAAAATTAAGACTTCTTAGTTAATGATAGAGTTAAGAAATTTAGGGGCCCTTGATTTCTGACGAAAGCTTCTGCAAGTTATTGATTTTTAGTCAATATGTTAAGTGATATATTGAGAAACTTATCATGAATTATGGGATTTATTTTTAATGATCCCAAAAAGTTCCCGAAAATGAGCCTTGGAAGTACCCGGAATCGTGATTTCCATATATCTAAAAATCCGTTTGTTATTTCGAAAATCCGACTTCATATTCTTGTTCAGGGGGTTAAATTGAGTGGGAAATGGGTCTAACCTGAATTTTAGAGCAACCGTATCAAAATATGAAAATCGCAAAAAATGCTATTTACGAGGGTCAACTTTGAAGGAGCATATCTCTAAGCACACAAAGCACTGGGTGGCCCACAATCTACAAAATTAAAGCCCTTTGAATTTGCTTTCCAACGCACTTGGTTTCACCTCATTTCGAGTATGGATGAAGGATTTATGTCATTTTCATAGAACTCGTTTGTGCAGAAAATGCAGATTCCAGCGGAGGCGACGCGCCCATGTTTTTGCTGCCTGTTTTAATTTTCTCGGTCCAAGACTTATAAGTCTTGGACCTAAGGGTTCCCACACTTGAAAATATACTTCAAGTTCCAAACTCAGGACCAATCTTAAGGATTTCATCAAAGATCTCATTCAAGCTTCAAGTCTCCATTTCTAATCTTCTTCAAGGGTTCTCCAAAGTCAAGGTATGTGGTGTTGAACCATTGGGTCGTTTCTCCCATGGTGCCTAAGCCTCCTTTTTACTAATATTTCGTGGTGCCTAAGTCTTCTTTTTACTAATATTTCATGATTTAAAGTTGATTTTACATGTAGGTCTTGTATATTGAGAAATTTACTGCACAGTGATTTTAGTTCATGAAATTGTGGTTGCTTTAGCATGTCTTGAGCCCTAAATCTTGGATCTAATGTTGGATTTGATGAGGGATTTTTATGTGAATGTCTTGAGGGTGTTGCAAGGTATTGATTGATGGTTTTACAACAGATTTTCTTGTATAATTTCATCTCTAAATTTCATGGTCTTTTACCTCCATTACACACTCCCAAGTATTTGATAAAATGTCCAGCTAGGGTTTCTTGTGGAATTGAAGGTCCAATGCATGAGATATGATATGATTGACTATATGATGATGAAATGAGCTTATGTATATGATGAATCTTATATAAAGTGTTGCATTATACCATATGATGAATCCTATATAAAGTGTAGAACTCGACCATGCTCAATCCGGGGGTGTCTAAGCACCCGGATAACCTAGTGAAGGGTTTGTACTTCTCCACCTTGGTGATGGGGCGACATTATCACCAACCTAGATGAGGGTTAGTACTCATCCACCTAGTGATAGGGCAGCATCATCACTGACCTAGATGGGGGTTAGTATTCATTAACCTAGTGAAGGATTTGTACTTCTCCTCCGTGGTGATGGGATGACATTATCGCCAACCTAGATGAGTGTTAGTACTCATCCACCTAGTGATGGGGCGACATTATCACCAGCCTAGATAAGGGTTGGTACTCATCCACCTAAGTGATGGGGCGGCATCATCACTAACCTACCAAAGGGTTGTACATTTGGAAATCTAGTTTGGTCTCTTCTACGCATATGATATCCTATATAATCATGGGTTACTTAAGCATGTCCTACTTATGCATTGATCATACATGTCATATTGCTATATCATACCTATTTTCTATTGTTATGCATGTTGGCTATGAAGCTTATCTCTTGTTGCATTGCATCCCACATACTTAGTATATTCAAACGTACTAACGCATAATCTATGGCTACATGATGTTACCATGTAGGAACCGGAGCTCCTATTGATTCTTCTTGTGGCTAGACGGATTGCTCAAGCTAGCCTTTGGTGAGTCCTCCATTCTGGGGACCCTGGTCTATGTTTCTTATGTTATGTATTGATTCCTTCTTCTTTATTGTTATTTTGACTATGAGGGTGAGCCCGGTTGTTTTGTCTTGGCCCCCACTAAGTATCTATGTTTAGAGGTATTGTTGGACAAGTTATGTATTACATTTGAGCTTTGACTCATATATGTTATTTAAGTATTAAACTTTTA
Source organism: Solanum medicagineum (assembly GCA_026153255.1). Taxonomy (NCBI): domain Eukaryota; kingdom Viridiplantae; phylum Streptophyta; class Magnoliopsida; order Solanales; family Solanaceae; genus Solanum; species Solanum medicagineum. The sequence continues at coordinate 2,457 of JAPFFP010080170.1, read as the reverse complement.
TATTGATTCCGCGACCAAGGATGTGTAATGATATGCTATGAGGCTTGTTTGGCGTTCCTTCGGGTTCCCCATTCGCCGGCCACATCTAGGCCCTAGGCTAGGGTCGTGACATTTATTATACTGTTTTCCTTAGTAGTGATCCATGTGTTATGAAAATATTTGTAAAATTCCAAAGCTAGCTATAATATGTGGTTACAAAATGACGAACTTGATCATTTGTTGAACTTTTTGCAGATTAGTGATGGGTATCAAGGAGAAAATCTGGTCAGAAGATGGAAAAATGACATTCATATTCATGGGCTTATTGTCACACCAACGCTCTTGGAAGGAAAATGAGGATATTTTAATTTTATCGTGGATATAGATGTATTGAATAATTTTTTAAAAAATTGAAAGTTTGCTTGCTTGTAATATTTTAAAGTCAGACATCTTTTAATGATTAATAAATTATTAGTATTTTTGTTTTAGAAATATTTCTATTGTGTTAGTTGCAATCTAATTATATATGAAAATTGAAACAATTTGATTGTCAAAATATTGTGGAGGTGATAACTCCAAATAAAATTTGATAAACAAATAGCAGAGGATTTTCCCCCCTGCAAAAATGAAAGAATAACCATTGCAGATTGGTTGCGGCAGTCTTTGAACCCCCTCCCCCCTTCCCCCTCCCCCAATTAAATGCGGCAGACGTAACTATGGTAGTTCCAGAAACCCCTGTGACGATGAATTGTGAGGATTATTAACCCCTGCTAATTGAACTTTTTTTGTAGTGATTGCCTTTTGGGTCGAACTCATCGCACCAGGCTTACCTTACCTCCCCTGTGTGGTTTGCAGCTATTGCATAGAAGTGGGGGTTTACCTTGTGTGCACCTAAAGGGTAGCGGCTGTGGGTTCCCGTCGTCATTAAAAAAAAGAGGTCTCTTAAATAATACTCCACAGTTATCTTTTGATGTGCGAGACTAAGAAGCTAGCTAATTTATTTATTTATTATTTGTTTGTTGTAGTTTCTTAATATGGTTCTATTTGAGAATACAAGGCACTAATTTCTCATTCATATGGTCAATTTTTAATTGTTTTTAACAATTTTTCTATTTCATCTTGTTGCAGTTAAGGCTCATGTTTGCTGTTGATCCAAATGCATAGCAGCACAAAGAAAGCTATAATTACTAATGCTACAGGTCCTTTCCTCCTTGCTTACTGGCTTAACATTATTGACATGAATCCTTTAGTTGTTTTGTCTATTTTAAACTGTCCACTTTATTATAATGCTTATGTAGTTATGTTTTTTTAGTGTACGATAAAATTATCTTACTTCGTGCATAACAATTGTGTTATGTTACTTTAATCTGTTCTCCTCCTTGTGCCCTTCCTTGTTTTGACTATTGCTCCTTGTTATAGTGGTATGATGGATCCACCAAGGCTTATTGGCTTAGAATGATTAGTAAGCCTTGTGGGTAATTTTCCCTAGTGGTCAATGATGTAGGTGCAGAACTTACTAACTAGAGTAATTATGATACCATTAATTTCATCATTTATGTAATCTCAACATAATTAAATTGGTACAATTTTTTGGTGGAATCACATAGGAGACCCCCATACTTGGCTCCATTTGTCATTTGGGTCATCTTTGTACCACCCCACATTTTACATGTACTAATGCTATGTAAATAAATCATGTTATGGTTTGGTCAAAATTAGCGCAAATTCTTAAAAGTTCTTGAATCTCGTGTTATTGGGCGATATGTGCGTCTAAGGCTTAAGAGGGTCGAGTGTATACATGTTTTGTGTTAGATTAATGAGATCACATCCCTAAACAAAGTAAAAGAATTGAGGTTCTTGTATGACTTAATAATCTAGTAGGTGAGTCATCTACTTGCTTAGTTTAAATTTGCTAGCTAAATGGAGACGGGCTCGACGTCGAATTTGTCCAAGTTCGATTTTGAATAAAGTTCATGTTAAGGGGGTAAATTTAGCCCATGTTTTGACATCTTAAAAGAACTGAATTTTCAGTTTAGGAAGCATAGAAAACGAGACCAAGACCATTCCAATTCATTTGAAAATTTGGCCTAAAGTAATTAAAGGGAAAAGAGAAGAATGGGCAGCAAAAGGCCCATTAAGTTGGAGACCCATTTAGGCCCAAGTCTAACAGATAAGATGCTACATCACAAGTGTATTGATTGGTGTCATTATCTGGTCAAAAGATAAAGAAAAAGTTGGCCCATATTCTTTATAAACGGATCAAAGCAGCCCCTAAAGTCATTCCACTCGAACAATTTTTCAACTTTCCTAAAGACTCTTGTCTTCTACCTATTTCACTTTACCAAGATGCAAATACAATCCTCTAAGGCTCATGAAGGAAAACCTGAATCTTGAAGGCAAGGGTAAGAAATTATAGTTGTGTATTTAGTATGGTTTCTTCATGAAAAACAAGAGGTATATGCTAGTATGTTATGCTGG
>JAPFFP010080159.1:0-22540 GCA_026153255.1 Solanum medicagineum | reverse complement strand
AATGTGGTTTGGTGGTTTAACGTCGGTCTAGGTGTCTAGTCGGCACCAGTCACGGCCCCTGGGGTTGGGTCGTGACAGCCACATGGCTCATATGCCCCACAGTGGCCGTGTGGTCTCTCAAGAGTCACACTTGGTCCAAATCTTTGCCCAAAATGAGATTTCTCAAGGTCCAACAATGACGTACGGAATTCAAGTGTGCAAGAACAAGGCTTGAAAGGCTTGAGTGAGAACATGAAACTTTCAAACACAAGACACCATGCATAGTTCATCATTGGAAAATCACAAAGCCATTAGCTCTCATGTCAAAATGAAATAAAATTGTTCAAAATATCATAACAACCATTTTAATGCACATGTAAGCATATAATACGATAAGACTCAAGAAAGAAAAAATTAGGACCAATGAGAAAGGAAAAAACTAATACCTTAGGCTTGAATAGATTGGAAAAGATGGGGATATCGCTTCATCATGTCCAACTCTGCCTCCCATGTAGCACTCTCCACATGTTGGTTCCTCCATAGCACCTTCACCGATGCCACATCCTTGTTATGAAGTCATTTCACTTGTCTATCTGAAATCTCTACCGATACTTCCTCATTAGACAAGTTCTCCTCCATGTCAATACCCTCCAAAGGAACAATAGTGCTAGGATCACCAACCATCTTTCTCAACATGGACACATGGAAGACTAGGTGAATAAAGCTCAAATCTGGGGGTAACTCCACCTTATACGACACGTTCCCAATCCGCTCCATAATTTCACAAGGGCTTGCGTACCGATGACTTAGCTTTCCCTTCTTGCCACAAGGCATCACTCCCCTTCAAAGGTGAGACCTTCACAAACACCAAATCCCCAACTTAGAACTCAAGATCCCTCTTCCTAGCATCCGAATAGGACTTTTGGCGATATTGGACTGTCTTCAACCTCTCTCTACTCAACTTTACCTTCTCTATAGCCTCCATCACCAAGTCCAGGCCAATCAAGGCCACCTTTCCCAACTCAAACCACCCCACCAGAGACTACACCTCCTACCATACAAGGCTTCAAATGGGGCCATACCAATGCTAGCATGGAATCTATTATTATAAGTAAACTCAATAAGTGGAAGATGGTCATCCCCATTACCCTTGAACTCCAATACACAAGCACTCAAACATATCCTCTAAAGTTCAAATTGTCCTCTCGGCTTGCTCATCGGTTTGGGGAAGAAAGTTGGTGCTCAACGTAACCTTAGTACCAAGTCCTTTTTGAAACGACCTCCAAAATTGAGAAGTAAATTGGGTACCCCCGATCCGATATGATAGACCTAGGTACACCATGCAACCATACCACCTAGGTACACCATGCAACCATACCACCACCCAAATGTACAACCTTGCATAGTTTTCGGCACTAAAAGTAGTCTTAATCAATAAGAAATGAGCTGATTTAGTCATCCGATAGATGATAACCCAAATGGAGTCGAATTGTTTCCAAGTCCTAGGTAACCCAACCACAAAATCCATATTTTGTCTTCCCACTTCCAAGTAGGAATCTCAGTATCTTGAGCCAACCCACCGGGCCTTTGATGCTCCACCTTTACTTGTTGACAATTTGGGCATTGGAAACAAACTTGGCTATATCGTTCTTCATACCATGCCACCAATCACCTCCTTCAAATCCCGATACATTTTAGTGGACCCAGGTGAATGGAATAATGAGAACTATGGGCTTCACTCATGATCACCTTTCTAAGATAACCCACATCTGGAACATATAACCGACCTTGATACAGAAGCACACCATCTCCCCCTTGGGAGAAAACCTCAATACTCTTTTCGTCAACCAATTTCTTCAATTCAACCAAGGATGGATCTAGATCTTGCTTAGCCTTCACACCAACAACCACCGAGGATTCGGCCCCATTTAGAATATGTATACCACTGTCACGACCTAAGCCTAGGGCCTAGACATGACTGACGAATGGGGAACCCGAAGGAACCCCAAACAAGCCTCATAGCATATCATTACACATCCTTGGTCGCGGAAGCAATAAAAAGCAACATAAGAAACATGAACAATGGGAATTGGGACTAAAGGGGAGAGATAGAGAGAGAGAGAGTTTAATACTTAATAACTTTGATGATTCAAAGCTTAAACATAATACATAACTTGTCAAACAACACCTCTAAATGTAGATACTTAATGGGGGCCAAGACAAAGCAACTGGGCTGACCCTCATGGTTATAAGTATACAATAAATGAAAGCGAGTCTTAATACATAACATAAGAGAATAGTCATTGTCCCCGGAATGGAGGACTCACCAACGCTAACTTGAAAAATCCATCTACCAACGAGTAGAATCAATAAGAGCTCCAGTTCCTATATGTTAACATCATATAGACATAGAATATGCGTTAGTACTTTTGAATGTGCTAAGTATGTGGGATGCAATGCTAGCAAGAGATAGGTAACATAATCGAAATGAATAATTGTAAGCAAAGGATAGGTATAACATCAATATGGCATGCATGCTTAATATTTAAGGTAAAACATGCTAGTAAATCATGATTAAGGGATATAAACTCAATATAAGAAACATACTCAAACCCTTTTGTACCAACCTTCATGAAATGGTCCAAATGACCCCCACTCACCTTACGGTATAACCTTTTTGGAGAGTGTTATCAATACCCCTACCGTACGACATAGTCTTTTTGGTAGGTAGTGTAAGACGTCCCCTGCTTTACGATATCATCTTTTGGGTAGGAAACGTGATTCCTTCTATCTTACGACATGGCCTTTTCAATAGAATGTCCACACCTTATGATATCATCTTTTCGATGGGAACCTTTAGACTTTCTACCTTACAGCGTGGCCTTTTCGATGGGGTATTCATACCTTAAGATATAATCTTTTCAGTAGGCACAATTAGCTATTCTACCTTATGACATGGCCTTTTCGGTAGGGTATCCATACCTTACGATATGATCTTTTTGATAGGAATCATTAAACACTCTACCTTCCAGCATGGCCTTTTCCGTAGGAATCATTAACCACTCTACCTTATGGCATGGCCTTTTCCATAGGAATCATAGAACTAGCTCATCAAATAATTACATTCAAATCATCAAGAAAGAACTCCTCATTTTCACAAAAAAATAACAAACATAAGATCCCAACAACAACATGCAACACCATAGTTACTTCTCCACGAAAACAACTCATATAGACATCCCTATCATCACCACAAGGTCATCATATACCTACACCTCCTCTCCTCATTATATATCATATGCCTACAATCATCTCATCATCATTCCATCATTATTCTATCATCATATAATCATCATAACACCGTTCAACTCATAAGACATGCATTGGACCTTTAATTCGTCAAGAAACCCTAGTCGGACATTTTATCAAACACTTGGCGGGTGTGTAATGGAGGTAAAAGACCATGCAATTTAGAGATGAAATCATGCAAGAAGATCCATTGTAAAGCCATCAATCAACACCTTGCTACACCCTCAAGACATACACATCAAAACCCCTCATCAAATCTTACATAGATCCAAGATTGAAAGCTCAAAACATGCTAAAACAACTATACTTTCATAAACTCAAATCACTGTGCAGTAAATTTCTTAATGTACAAGACCCTGTAAAAATTAACTTAAAATCATGCAATATTAGTAAAAAGTAGGTTTAGGCACCATGGGTGGAAGGACCCAATGGTTCAACACCACATACCTTAGCTTTGGAGAACCCTTGAAAGAGAATGGAGATGGAGAGTTGAAGCTTGAATGAAATCCTTGAAGAAATCCTTAAGATTGGTCTTGAGTTTGGGACTTGAATTTAGGGTGAAATATGAGTCTAAATGTTTGAGTGAGTTTTGGGGAATGTTTAGGGTGATATGAGGGTGAAATAATGCTAAGTATATGTATTTTCAAGTGTGGAAACCCTTAGACCCAAGACTTATAAGTCTTGGACCGAAATCACAAAAACAGGACCCAAATAACACTAGTACGTGTCGCGGAGGGGACGCAGATTGCTCACTGGAAACTGGAATTTCTACACGAACGAGTTTTATAAAAACAGGTATAAATCCTTCATCCGAACTCAGAATGAGGTGAAACAAAGTGCGTTGGAAAGATAATTCAAAGTGATTTTAGATGATTGGTCGTGGGCCACCCAGTTCTTTGTGTTCTAAGAGATATGTCCCTTCAAAGTTGACCCTCCTAAATAGCGTATTTTGCGATTTTTGGATTTTGATATGGTTGCTCTAAAATTCGGGTTAGACCCATTTCCCACTCAATTTGACCCCCAAAACAAGAATATAAAGTCTAATTTTCGAAATAACAAACGAATTATTAGATATATGGAAAACAAGATTCTGGGTACTTCCGAGGCATGTTTTCGAGCACTTTTTTTTCGGGGGGGGAGGGGTCATTTCCACCACCATCATTGGAATCGGCCACTATGACATCTAGTCTAGCCAAGTGGTGGATATCCCTTTCCAACTCCTTCTTCCTCTCCTCAACATGAGCCACATTTCCCATGGATAACCTACTAAAAGCATCAGCTACCACATTTGCCTTGCCGAGGTGATAAAGAATACTCATGTCATAATCCCTTAGGAGTTCCAACCATCTCCTTTGTCTCAAGTTAAGGTCCCTTTGGGTGAACACATATTGTAAACTCTTGTGATCGGTAAAAACATCAACATGTACCCCATACAAATAGTGTCTCCAAATCTTCAAAGCAAAGACCACCGTCACCAACTCAATATCATGAGTTAGGTAATTATGCTCATGTACCTTCAATTGCCTTGATATATAACCTATCACCTTACCATGCTACATAAGTACACAACCCAACCCAATTCGAGAGGCATTACAATATACCACAAATCCATCCATGCTATTTGGTAGAGTCAAAATCGGAGCCGATGTAAGTCAATCTTTCAAAGTTTGGAAACTCTTCTCACACTCATCCGACCACACAAACTTAGCCTTCTTTTGGGTCAACTTAGTCAATGGAGATGCAATAGATGAGAACCCCTCAACGAACCATCTATAATAACTTACTAACCCAAGGAAACTTCGAATGTCCGAAGAAGTCAACGGTCTAGGCCAATTCTTTACCGCCTCGGTCTTCTTCAGATCCACCATAATACCATCATCAGATACCACATGATCCAGAAAGGTAACTTCACCCAACCAAAACTCACATTTGCTAAGTTTGGCATACAACATCTTTTCTCTCAAGGTTTGCAAAATCGACCTCAAATGATCCATATGCTCCTTCTCACTTTGAGAATAGATAAGAATATCATCAATGAAAACAACCACAAAACATTCAAGGAATGGGTTGAATACCCGATTCACAAGATCCATCAACATGACCGGAGCATTATTTAGGCCAAACGACATCACCACGAACTCAAAGTTCCTATACCTCATTCGAAAGGTCGTCTTAGGAATGTCACATTCTCTAATCTTTAACTGATGATACCCAGAACGGAGGTCAATCTTTGAAAAGTGAGTAGCCCCTTGAAGTTGGTCATACAAGTCTTCGATCCTAGATAATGGATACTTATTTTTAATGTTCACCTTATTCAATTGCCTATAATCAATACACATCCAAAGAGATCTATCTTTCTTCCTTACAAATAACACCGGAGCACCCCATAGGGATATACTCTGCCTGATGAAACCCTTCTCTGACAAATCTTTCAACTGATCCTTTAATTCCTTCAACTCAGTCGATGCCATATGATAGGGAGCAACAGAGATAGGTTGAGTATCCGAAAGAAGATCTATGCCAAAGTCTACTTTCCTTTCGGGAGAAATATTGAGCAAATCTTTGGAAAACACATCCGGAAACTCATTCACCACCGAAACAGACTCAAGAGTAGGCAGTTCGGACTCCATATCTTTAATCCTCACAATGTGATATATATATCCTCTTAGAGATCATCTCTCGACCATTGAGGTAGGAAATAAACTGACTTTTAATAGCGGAGTCACTACCTTTCCATTCAAGAATGGGCTCACCGGGAGGTTAGAACTTGACCTTTTAGGTTCTACAATATGTAGAGGCATATGACACATCCAACCAATCCATTCCAAGAATGACATCAAAATCATACATTTCAAGTTACACAAGATCATCGGGAATACCTTAAGCAACATAGAAAAAGGACAACCTCAATAGACTCTATGTGCAACAACAGACTCACCCACGAAAGTATAAACTGAGTAAGGCTCCCTCAAAATTTCTGGACTCAAACCAAATTTAACAACCAACAGAGGAGTCACAAAAGACAAGTTTGCACCTGGATCAAGCAAAGCATAAGCATCAAAATCAAGGACTTTTAACGTACCAGTCACAACATCAGGAGCCTCCTCAACCTCCTGGCATGCATGAAAAGCATAGAATTTGTTGTTTCCTCGAAGTAAAACCTTGAGGAACCCTTGGCTGACCTTGTCCACCTTGATCCACCTGGATTTGACCTTTTTGAGGATTTTTGGGACAGTTTTCAACTTGTGATTCTTATCATCACACCCAAAGCAAGCACCCGAGATTCTCCAACAGTCACCCCTGTGGTGCTTCCCACACTTATCACATAAAGGATATCCCTGCCCCCCACCAACCGGTGCCCTAAAAGAAGGCACTTTAGCATTAGCAACTAGAGCATCCGAACTTTAGCCTTGTTGGATGTGACCAAAACCACCAACCTGAGAGCCGGAGAATCGACCGTCAAAATGGGCTCTCTAGGACCATGCAATGTCCTCCCTTTAAGCTTCTCCCCTTCGATCTGTTTAGCATAGACCATAAGTCTAGAGATATCTATGTTCCAATTAAGGATAGTCGTAAGGCATTCTTGTACAAGCAAGTCAGAAACACTAGAGACAAACTTGTGCATTCCTGCACAAGGATCAACCACAAGTGTCAGAGCATACTTGGACAGCTTAGTGAACTTTAGGGCATAATCCCTCACACTCATATTACCCTAAACTCAGTCATCTTGGCTTCCCTAAAGTCAAGTATCAAGAAACAATCCAGAAAAGAAAGCTTGAGCTCTTCCCAATTAATAGCATCACAAAAACTCTCTCCATGGAGCACTATGTATACCACAACTGTGCTACACCTTTCAACTGATAGGCAGCTCACTCAACCCTCTCCTTAGAATTGACACCCATGATATTCAATACCTTGGGGATCTCATTAATGAACTCCTCAGCATCCTCGTCAGCCTTAGACCCAAAGAACTTCGAAGGGTTCATCCGGGTGAAATCCCTCACTTTAGAAATCGTAGTGGGATCCCGAGGCAAGTTGTCTTACCTATTCTGAGTGGTTACCACTTGAGAAAGCATCGCAAAGGCAGTATGGAATTCACCATTAGAGATAGGCTCATCCATAGGCCCTTGAGGTGCTTGACCTTCATTAGCCGGGGCTGGTCTGGCAGGTCTACCATGAGTGTGACACCCTGTAACTCCATACTCTTATATATCACATTTCAAACCTAATTTGGTTATATTAGGAGTGTATTAGGGTTTTGGGAAACTTCTAACACTTAGACGAGTTCGAGACTTCCCTATGAATTGAGATTTAGGTGTTGGTTAATGCAAGGGTCACCTTTAAATGAGCATAACATTTATTACACAAAGAACTGGATGAGCCAAGTCATTTAAAATGTATCTCTTTGATTTATCTTTCCAATGCACTTGGTTTGACCTCATTCCAAGTTCGGATGAAGGAGTTATGACCATTTTCAAAAGACTCTCCCATGAAGTGATGTAACACTAGCACTTTGGCGGGCAGTGAGGCTTTGGATGAGCCGTGTGGATTATCTTGAGATGGAAAAGGAAATTTGTGTCCTAAGGGATATGGCATAGTGAGTGCCATGGGTCGTGTGTCTTGCCATTGATTGTGTGGTTGGTCGTGGAGGTGTACAGTGAGGCAAGGTAAGCATCGAAGAAGTTTGTTTGACTAAGTATGGTGCCATAGCCATTCTCACAAGCCATGGTAAGCTTCACAAAATGTCTGTCCTAGAATGGAGCCTCCTGGCCACATTTTTCTCACCAAGTGTGACTCCACGGGCCACTACACAGACCGTGTAGCATCACACGGCCCGTGGAAGCTCCCGGCAAAGTGATGAAATGTGACTTTTCCAAAGTATCCCAACATCCAATTTTTTACCAAGTTTCACCTCACGAGCACTTCACATGACCTGTGAAGTTCCACATGCTCATGTGGGCCTCAATGGGGTATCACTTTGCCAATTTTTCCATCTGTTCACTAATGGTGTGTTCATAAATTTAATCCATTCTAATGACCTTTTTAGACTTCTAATGCTATCTTAACCTCCCCAAAAGACCTAAACTTTATTCAACTAGATCAAAGTCTTCCCCCTCAACTTCAATACACTCTCAAATCCTCTTAAAGCCTCTACAAAGACCCCAATATAAATTCAAGGAAACTCAAGAACAAGTTTTGAATTCCAAGACCCCATTTTGAAGCTTCAATTCTTTCTCAACTCAAATTCAAAAAACTCAAGGTCTAAGGTATGTAGGTTTCAACCATTGGGCCCTTTTACCCATGGCGCCCAATCTTCCCTTTTATGGAAATTATATGTTTGCAAGATTGTGATGCTTATAGGGTATCACCCATTAATGATTATGAACGTATACTACATTGGGCTTTCATAAAAGCTTGATTAAATCCACATGTTTAGTTATTTTAAGTCTATACTATGAGATGATTTACCTACTATGACTATGCATGTTTTGAGTTATGGAACTATGATCTAAAATTATATTTAATGAGGGTTTTCAATGTGTTTGACATGAGGGTTTTACCAAGCGTTGGTGGGTTGATTTACTTCAAGTTTTCTTGCATGATTTCACTCTTGAATTTCATGGTTTAGCTTTATACTAGTATTACACACCCGCCAAGTGTTTGATAAAATATCCGGTTATGGCTTTTTGAGTTATCGAAGATCTAATACATGGCTTATGAGTTGAATGACTTTATGATGATTAAAGGAATGTATATTTTTGTTGATTTAATGAAAGATGTCTATAGTGTTGCAAGTTGACCATAACCAATTGAGGGGCTGATACCTCAATCACCATGGATGGTGGGGTGTGACAACCATCAACCAAATTGAGGGGTTAATACCTCAATCACCATGGATGGTAGGGTATGCCAACCATCAAAGAAATTGAGGGACTGATACCTGTATCACCTTAGGTGGGGGTGGTACATCCATCAACCAAGTTAAGGGGTTAATACCTTAATCACCTTAGATAGGGGTGGTACATCCATCAACCAAATTGAGGGTTGATACCTCAATCACCTTAGATGGGGGTGGTACCTCCACCAACAAAATTGTGGGTTTGATACCTCAATCACCTAGGATGGGAAGTAGTAAACCCATTAAAAATCGATGGTCTCTTTCTACATATGTATTATGTTCTATATAAGCATGTTTTACTTCAAGTATCATTCATACATGTCATATTACCATATGCTCATTCATTGCCTAGTTATGCATTTCGATTATGTTATCTATCCCTTGTTGCATTGCATCCTACATACTTAGTACATTCACACATACTAACCTATACTCTATGCCTACATGATGTTACCATGTTGGAACCAGAACTCCACTTGATCATCTTCCTCCTCCGTGTGGCTAGTTTGATCTTTCAAAGCATGTTGGTGAGTCCTCAACTCCGAGGATATGTTTCTTTGAATTTATGCAATATATTGACTCTTATTATGTTGGAAACTTATGATTATAAGGGTAAACCCGGAGATTGTCTTTGTCATCGCTCCTATCTGCGTATTAGAGGTGTCATTGGAACATTATGATGTATTAATGCTATACTTTGACTTTCTATGTTTCTATGGTATCAACTATGTCCCATAGCCCCGTTTTCCCCATTTCTTCTATCTCTTGATGTTGTACAATTGTTCTATGACCAGGGATGTGTAATGATATGCTAAGAGGCTTGTTTGGGGTCCCTTCCAATTCCCCATTCGGCGTGTCACATCTAGGCCCTAGGTCCAGGGTGTGACAAACTTAGTATCAGAGCACTAGACTGTTAATGATCCTCGTCATCCAACATACCGCGTCGAATAGAGTCTTATTCATGGTTATGTTGTGCACCACGACTATGAGTAAGAGGCTATGAGGCACTTTAGGAAATGTTTCCCTTCTTCTTGATCTATGTCATGCCATACAAGTTAGGTAAGGTCCCCCCTCTGACGAATGTTCTTTTACATTTTTAGATCATGCCTAACACAACAGGAAGAAGAGCTCGTACACCCAAAGAGCAACCGGCTCATAGAGAGCTCCAGAATGCTCTCACCTTGCTAGTTCATGCCATGACTAATCAAATCAATCATGGGGACCAAGCAGCTCATGCTTCTATCTTGGGATCTAGGGTGAGAAACTTTATGAGGATGAACCCATCAGAGTTCCATGGGTCAAAAGTGGATGAAGACCCTCAAGAATTTATTGATGAGGTATAAGGTGTTGGATATCATGGGTGTTAGCTCAGAAGAGAAGGCAAAGTTGGTGGCATACCAACTCAAGGGTGTAGCCCAACTCTGATTTACCCAATGGAAGGCGGAGAAAGGGAACAACAATGTGATTCTATGGGAGGAGTTTAAAGCGGTATTTCTCAATTGGTTCTTCCCTCTTGAGCTTAAGGAGGCCAAAATGATGGAGTTTATGAATTTGAAGTGAGGGTCTATTAGTGTGAGGGAGTACACCCTCAATTTAAACCAACTCTCTGAGTATGCTCCGCACTTGGTTGCAGATTCGAGGTCTAGAATGAATAAGTTTGTGATGGGGGTATTCGATTTGGTTAATAAGGAATGTGGGGCCGCTAAGTTGATTAGTGACATGGATTTGTCCCACTTAATGACCTATGCCGAAAAATGGAGGGAGAGAAACTTAGGAAAAGGAGGAGTGGTTAGGCCAAGAGCGCCCGTTTTGAGGGTAAGTTCCAAAGTCCCAAGGGTGACCTGTTTCATCAAGGCCAAGGGTTTACTCATGCTCCTAATAAATGATTTTCCAACGACAACCCAAGGGCCCAAGGTGATGGTGGTGTGACACCCAATGCTATGTGTTCAGAATATGGTAAGAGTCATAGAGGCCCATGTTTAAGGGATACCAATGCTTGTTTCGATTCTGGTGAAGAGGACATAAGAGGATTGACTATCCTCTAACTCAAAACAAGGGTGGAGATGTTCCTCCACAAGGTCCAAATGTGATTCCTAGGGGAAGAGGTGATCAACAAGGTGGTGCCCCAAGGCACAATCAATTCTATGCTCTTTATGAGAGGCAAGGGGTTGATGAGGTTCCCGATGTCATCACCGGTTTGTTAAAAGTCTTTGATTTTTATATGTATGCATTGATGGGTCCGGCTACCACCATTTCTTTCATTATTCCTTTTGTTGCTAGTGTGCTTCATGTGTGCCCGGGTGTTAGGCGAACCTTATGAAGTGTCTACCCCATTGGTGAGTCTATTGTTGCTAGAAAGTTCGTAGAGATTGTTCCATGGTCATGTTGCATTTAAGTCTTGCCTTGTGATTTTTTTTTCTTTGGATTAGACGTGGTGGATTTTGAAGTCGTACTTGGCATGGATTAGTTGCATGCACATTGTTTCTCCTTTAATTGTAGGCCCATAAAGTTAGATTCCAACTTCCTAATGAACTCATCCTTGAGTGGGGGATTGTAAAGTGGTAGTGAAGGGGTAAGTCCATTTCGTGACTTAAGGTCTAATTGATCTCTAAGGGTTTCATTTATCATCTTGTAAGAGTTAGGGGTGTTGAACCTAAGTCATTTCCATTGAGTTGTTCCGGTGATAGATAGGTTCTTGAGGTTCCTTCCAATATTTTGAATTTGGGGTAGTGTCTTCTGGCTTGGCTAGTGCACTGACTATGTTCGTAGGTCTCAAGAATAGGGTCTTTAATATCTACCTTGTTATGTTTGTAGTGGCCCTTGGTGATAATATGTTGGTTTGTTGTCGGAAGTGAGGGAGAGCTTATGGATCATTTGAGGGTGATGTTGTGAATTTTGATGAATGTGAGTTTGCTTGCTAATTATGGAAACTAGGAATCTTTGGGATGACAAAAAGGGGTAGTTGGAGAAGTTCACCGGGTGACTAGGTTAGGTATGAGGTTGGATGAAGTTGAGGATGGCGGTGTAGTGGTTCTGATGGTTCGAAACCTTCTTTGGTTGAAGTGGTCTAGTTTAAGAAAGGCCTTTATTCTACCTTGATAGACTTGGAGGTTTTGGGTGAAAGATAGTAGAGTGGAGGTTGGCTCCTATGGGGGAGGTAGTGGTTTATGGTGCCAAGTGGACTATGTGAGAATAAGGTTGACAATTGGGTTAAGGTTTGTAGGTCCTTGTAGGGTTTGGAGGAGGAATTTGTAAGGCTGCATAAGGACAGGAGTTGCCTATGGATATGAATCTAGTTGTTCCAGTTTTTCCATGTGTGTATGTTAAGGTGGTGTATGGTGACCCAAGTGCTATGGTGACTTTGAAGGTTGTGGATATGATAAGGGACAATTACACTTATGAAAAGGGTCCGGTGAATATTTTGGATGGCCAAGTGAGGAAGTTGGGGAAACAAAAATGTAGCTTCCGTCAAGTCCTATGGAGGAATCAACAAGTTGAAATTGCTATATGAGAAACCAAGGCAAACATGATGAAGCGGCATCCCTATTTATTTCTAATCTACCTAAGCCTAATGCACTAGGTTCTTTCTTTTCCCAAGCGGTCCTAATCCTTCCAATTCTTGAGTTTCATGGCATGACATGCTTACATGTGCATTAAAATGATTTATGTGATGTTTTGAATGACTTAAACACAATTTGGCATGAGCTTTAACTAATTCATGACTTTCAAATAATAAGCTATGCATTGAATCCAATGGTTGGGAGTTTGTTCTAAATCTAGCCCTTCAAGCCTTGTCTTCCCACATTCGGGGACGAATGTTCCCAAGGGGAAGATATTGTGACACCTTGTAACTCCATGCTCTTATGTATCATGTTTAAAACCTCATTTGGTTAGGTTGGGAGTGTATTAGGGTCATGGGAGACTTTTAGCGCTTAGATGAGTTTGAGACTTCCCTACGAATTGATTTTTGGGTGTTGATTAATGCAAGGGTCAAATTTAAACGAACACAACATTTAGCACACAAAGAACTGGATGACCATGACTTGTCAAATGGAAAGCTCTTTGAGTTAGCTTTCAAATGCACGTGGTTTCACCTCATTTCGAGTTTGGATGAAGGAGTTATGACCATTTTCGTGACACCCTCCCGTGTAGTGATGTCACACCAGCACTTTGACGGGCAGTGAGGCTTTAGACGAGCTATGTGAATTGTCTTGAGCTGGAAAAGGCCATTTTTGGCCTAAGGGATGTGGCACGACCACTGGCATGGGTCGTGTGGCTCGCCACTGACCGTGTGGTTGGTCATAGAGGTGTACAATAAGGAAAGGTATGCATAGGAAGAATTTTTTTGACTAACTATGGTGCCATGGCCATCCTCACGGGCCGTGGCAAGCTTCACAAACCATCTGGCCTGGCACAGAGCCTCCTGGACACATTTTGCTCACCAAGTGTAACTTCACGGGCCACTACACGGATCGTGTAGCATCAACTGCCTGTGGAGGCTCCTGTCAAAGTGACAAAATGTGAATTTTCTAAAGTATCCCAACTTCCAATTTTTGACCAAGTTTCATCACGGGCACTCTAAACGACCCGTGGAGTGCCACACGACTCGTGTGGGCCTCAGTGAGACACTATTTTGCTGATTTTTCCATTTGTTCACTAATGACATTTTCATAAATTTAATCCATTCTAATGACCTTTTTAGATTTCCAATGCTATCTTAACCTCCCCAAAAGACCTAAACTCTATTCAAAAGGATTAGAGTCTTTCCCCTCAACTTCAATACACTCTCAAATCCTCTCAAAGCTTCTACAAAGACCCCAATACAAATTCAAGGAAACTCAAGAATAAGTTTTGGATTCCAATACCCCATTTGAAGCTTCAATTCTTTCCGAAATCAATATCAAGAAACTCAAGGTCTAATGTATATGAGTTTCAACCACTGGGTCTTTTCACCCATGGTGCCTAATCTTCCCTTTTATGAAAATAATATGTTTCCAAGATTGTGTTTCTTATGGGTATTACTCATTAGTGATTATGAACATATACTACATTGGGATTTCATGAAAGCTTGATTGAAAACACATGTTTACTCATTTTAAACCATACTATGAGATAATTTGCCTATTTCGACTATGCATGTTTTAAGCTGTGGAACTATGACCTAATATGATATTTGATGAGGGTTTTCAATGTGTTCACATAAGGGTTTTACAATGTGTTTGTAGGATGATTTACTTCAAATTTTCTTGCATGTTTTCACTCTTGAATTGCATGGTTTTATACTAGTATTATACACGCACCAAGTGTTTGATAAAATGTCCGGTTAAGGATTTTTGAGTTATTGAAGATCTAATACATGGCTTATGAGTTTAATGACTTTATGATGATGAAAGGAATGTATATTTTTGTTGCTTTCATGAAAGATGTCTATAGTGTTGCAAGTTGACCATAAACAATTGAGGGCGTGATACCTCAATCAACATGGATGGTAGGGTGTGACAACTATCAACCAAATTAAGGGGTTGATACCTCAATCACCTTAGATGGGGGTGGTACATCCATCAGCAAAATTGAGGGGTTGGTACCTCAATCACCTAGGATGGGAGGTGGTAAATCCATTAACCAATTGATGGTCTCTTCCTATACTGTAATATGTTCTATATAAGCATGTTTTACTTCAAGTATCATTCATACATGTCATATTGTTATATGCTCACTCATTGCCTAATTATGCATTTTGTTTATGTTATATATCTCTCATTGCATTGTTTCCTACATACTTAGTACATTCAAATGTGCTAACGCATACTCGATGCCTACATGATGTCACCATGTAGAAATCGGAGCTCCACTTGATCATCTTCCTCCTCCACGTGGCTAGTACTATCTTTCAAAGCACGTTGGTGTCACGACCCCAGCTTAGGTCCTAGACATGAAACAGTGAATAGGGAACCCGAACGGACCCTAATCAAGCCTCTTAACATATTATCACACATCCTTAGTCGCGAAAGCAATTAAGCAACAATAAAAGAATAGAAATAAGGGCATAGGGGCTAAGGGAAGTCCTCATTTCATAAGACGTCAAGAGAGTCAAGATTATAGCATCATTACATAACTTGTCCAACAACACCTCTAAACATAGAACTTAGAGAGGCCCAAGACAAGTAACCGGCCTCACCCTCATAGTCAAACATACAATAAAGAAAAGAGAGTCTATATACATAGCATAAGATCAAAGACATTGTCCCCAAAATTGAGGACTCACCAACTTGGTTTGAGAAGATAGTACTAGCCACGTGGAGAATCATAATGATCATGAGGCGCGTTGGTTCCTACATAGTAACATCATGTAGGCATAGAGTATGTGTTAGGACATTTGAATGTACTAAGTATGTAGGATGCAATGCTACAATAGATAGGCAACATAATCAAAATGCATAATAAGGCAATGAATGAGCATATAGCAATATGGCATGCATGAATGATACATGAGGTAAAACATGCTTATATAAAACATATTACATGTGTAGTAAGAGACCGATATTATGATTGATTGTCACACCCTACCATCTATGGTGATTGAGGTATCAACCTCTCAATTGGTTGATGGTGGTTACACCCCGCCATTCATGGTGATTAAGGTATCAACCCCTCCATTAGTTGATGGTGGTTACACCCCGCCATCTATGGTGATTGAGGTCTAGCAACCCCTCAACTAGGTGTGGTCAACTTGCAATACAATAGATATATTTCATGAAATCAACATATATACACCACCCTTACATCATCATAAAGTCATTCAAATCATAGATCATGCAATGGATTATCAATAGCTCAAGAACCCTAAACCATACATTTTATCAAACATTTGGTGGGTGTGTAATGCTAGTGTAAAACCATGCAATTAAAGAGTGAAATCATGCAAGAAATCTTGAAATAAATCAACCCACCCACACTTGGTAATACTACCTTGCAAGATACATTAAAAGCCCTCATTGAGACTCATCATAAATCTTAGATTCATAGCTCAAAACATGTATAGACAGTCACACTTTTTACAAAATCCCAATATAATTCATAGACAAATTCATAATAGAAGACTCATAAGTAAAAACAACTTAGAAACATTTAATTTAGGTAAAAAGGAAGCTTGGGCGCCATGGGTGAAAGGACCCAATGGTTGAAACCCACATACCTTAACTTTGGAGAATTTCTTAATGAAAATTGGAATGGAGACTTGAAGCTTGAGTGATTTCCTTAAGATCCGGAAAGAGATTTGGCAGTTGAATTTTGGGTGAAATATTTGTCTAAGTTTTGAGAGAGTATTGGGGAATGTCTAGTATGATATGGTGTTGAAATATGGCTAAGTATAGGTATTTTCATGTATAGGAAGACTTAGGCCCAGGATCAAAAAGCCTTGGACCGAGTAACAAAAACTGGACAAAAATAACACCAGGGCGCACCCAAGGCGGGTCTCGCCAGGGGCACAAACCCTCTCTGGTAACTACAATTTTGGAAAATTAAAATTTTGATTCGATCGCTCTAAAATTGGGGTTAGACCCATTTCCTACACAATTTTTCCCTCTTATCAAGAATACAAAGTTGAATTTTCGATATCATGCACGGATTTTGAGATAGATGGCATTTACAATTCCGGGCACTTCCAAGACATATTTTCGGGCACTTTTTGAGGTCGTTTCAATATCTCCCCCTTGGGAACATTCGTCCGCGAATGTCAAAGAATCATATATAAGAAGAGTAATCATGAAGAAATCAGCCTCAACAAGAATGCATCAACACACTTAAAACCATTTTCAAAATCTCAATCATAAGTCTAAAAATTTGAACTTGTCAACATAAACATGAATGCATACAAATGATATAGGGCTGAGATATGAGACATGAAGTCACACAGAAAACTTAAAATTAGTACCTTAGGCTTGAGTAGAATGGAAGAGATAGGTATATCGCTTTTGTATGTCCGCCTCGGCCTCCCATGTAGCACTTTTGACTTGTTGATTCCGCCAAAGGACCTTAACGGAAAACACATCCTTGTTCCTCAACTTCTTCACTTGTCTATCCAAGATCACTACTGGAACTTCTTCATAAGTCAAGTTGTCTTCGACAACACCCACAACATCCAATGGGATAGTAGGATTCAGATCACCCACACACTTCCTCAACAAATACACATGGATGACTGGATGAACCAAATCCATTTCACTAGGCAACTCCAACTCATAGGCCACCTTACCAATCCTCCTCATCACCCTATAAGGACCCACAAATCTTGGACTTAATTTACCCTTCTTACTGAAATGAACCACACCCATCTCTTGGACTTAATTTACCCTTCTTACCAAAATGAACCACACCCTTCATGGATGAAACCTTCAAATAGACCTAATCACCAACTTTAAATTCAAGGTCTCTTCTCCTCACATCGACATAGGACTTTTGATGACTTTGGGCTGTTTTCAATCTTTCTATAATCAACCTTACCTTTTCCATAGCCTCCATAACCAGATCTGGACCTAACATTGCCACTACTCCCACTTCAAACCACCCAACAGTGATCTACAAAGCATACCATAGAGGGCCTCAAAAGGAGCCATACCAATGCTAGAATGATAGCTATTATTATAAGCAAACTAAATCAATGGAATATGATCATCCCAAATACCCTTAAACTCTAAAACACAAGCCCTAAGCATACCCTCAAGAGTTTGGATAGTTCTTTCGGCTTGGCCATCCATTTGAGGGTGAAAGGCTATACTAAGCTTTACCTTGGTTCCAAGACCTCTTTGGAAGGACCTCAAAAAGTGAGAAGTGAATTGAGCATCACGATCCGATATGATAGACAAAGGCACCCCATGCAATCTAACCAACTCATGAATGTACAATTTGGCATAGTCTGTGGCCCCATAAGTTGTCTTAAATGGTAGAAAATGAGCCAACTTTTTCATCCTATCAACCACAACCCAAAATGGAATCAAAACGTTTCCTAGTCTTAGGCATCCTAACCACAAAATCCATCTTAATTTCCTCCCACTTCCAAGTATGAATCTCTATATCTTGGGTTAAGCCACCAAGCCTTTGATGTTTAGCTTTGACTTGTTGGCAACTATGGCAATCAGATACAAATTTGGCAATGTCTTTCTTCATACCTCCCAACCAAAACACATCCCTCAAATCCCTATATATCTTGGTAGAACCAGGGTGAATAGAATAGTAAGAATTATGAGCCTCATCAAGAATCTTCTCTCTCAAGTTATCAACACAAGGCACACACAACATAGCTTAGCACCTAAGGGTGCCATCTCCCCCTTGGGAGAAAACCTCCACTTTGCTATCTCTCACTAAGGCCTTCAATAATAACAAGGAGGGATCAAGATCTTGCTTTGTTTTTACCTCATCAACCAAGGAAGATTTTGAACCATCCACAACCACAATACCACCATCATCAACCTCTTCCAACCTAACCCCCAATCTAGCCAACTGATGGTCCTCTTTGGCCACCTCTTAGCTACTACCATCAATATGAGCTAGGCTACCTATAGACACCCTACTCAAAGCATCCGCCTCCACATTAGCCTTACCGGGATGATAATGCACACTAATATCATAATCCTTAAGAAGTTCTAACCACCTTCATTGTCTCAAGTTGATATCTTTTTGAGTGAACACATATTGGAGACTCTTATGATTGGTAAACACCCCATACAAATAATGATACCAAATTTTCTTGAGGGTATGAGTAGGATAATTCTTTTCATGAACCTTAAGTTACCTAGAAGCATAGGCTCCTACCTTCCATTTTGCATCAACACACAACCCAAACCAACCCGGGAGGCATCACAATACACAACAAACCCTTTCAACCCTTCCGGTAGAGATAAGATAGGAGCAGACACAAGCTTATCCTTTAAAGGTTTGGAAATTCTTTTCACACTCATCGGTCCACACAAACTTATCCTTCTTTTGAGTTAACTTAGTCATGGGAGAAGCAATAGAAGATAACCCATTCACAAAACTCCGGTAGTAACCCGCTAATCCCAAGAAGCTTGTAATGTCTGATGGTGTCAATGGTCTAGGCCAATTTCTAATCACATCCGTCTTATTAGGATCCACGTTAATACCATCCCCCAACACCACATGACCTACAAAGGCAACCTCTTTCAACCAAAATTTACATTTCTCATACTTGACATACAACTTCTCTTCCCTCAATTTTTGCAACACCACCCTCAAATGACTTACATGCTCCTCATCACTATGAGAATAGAACAAAATATGATAAACGAAGACCACCATAAAAAAATCAAGGTAAGGTTTAAAGACCCTATTCATAAGATCCATGAAGATAGTCGGTGCATTAGTCAATCCAAAGTACATAACCACAAATTCATAATGCCCATACCTAGTTCGGAAGGCTGTCTTGGGAGTGTCACACTCCCTCACCTTCACCTGATGATACTCGGACCAAAGATCATTCATAGAGAAGTGACTAGCCCCTTGACGTTGGTCAAACAAATCATCAATCCTTGGCAGAGGATACTTATTCTTAATGGGTGACTCTATTAAGTTGTCGGGTGTCAATACATATCCTAAGAGACTCATCCTTCTTCTTCAAACAACACCGGTGCACCCCAAGATGATTGGCTAGGCCTAATAAAACCCTTCTTTAACAAGTCCCACAATTGCTCCTTCAACTCCTTTAACTCCGTCGGGGCCATACAGTAAGGAGGAATAGGAATATGTTGAGTATCAGGAAGGAACTCTATGCTAAATCTATTTCCTTTTCGGGAGGAACACTGGGAAAGTCATTTAGAAAGACATCAAGGAACTCATTTACCGCCGAAATTGACTCTAGAGGAAAGACTTTGGACTCAACATCCCTAACCCTCACAAGATGATAGAGATGCCTCTTAGAGATCAACTTTCAAGCTATAATGCAAGAGATAAACCTACCCTTGACCACCACATCATGAGTCTCCCATTCAAGGACGGGTTCATTTGGGAATTGGAATTTTACACTATGGGTTCTACTACCAATAGAGACATAATATGCATGCAACCAATCCATCCCAAGAATAACATCAAAATCAACCATATCCAACTCAACAAGATCACAAGGCAACATTTTATGAAAGTTGCAAACAGGACAATTTCTGTAGACCATTCTAGCAATAATAGATGCACCAATGGGAGTAGACACCTCATAAGACTCACACAACAATTCAGGCTAACCATGAAACTTTTTGGCAATAAGAGGAGTAACAAAAGAGAGAGTGGCACCGGAGTCTATCAATGCATACACATTAAAATTGAAGACTTTTAACATACTGGTGACGATATCGGTCACCTCATCAACCCTTTGCCTCCCTTGCAGAGCATAAAAGCAATTGTGTCTTAGGGCACCACGTTGTTGGCCTCCTCTCCCCAAAGGAATTACATTAGTGGCACCTGGGTATATCAATGTATACACATCAAAATCAAAGACTTTTAACATACTGGTGACGACTTCGGTCACCTCATCAACCCCTTGCCTCCCTTGCAGAGCATAAAACCGATTGTGCTTTAGGGCACCACGTTGTTGGCCTCCTATCCCCAAAGCAATTATATTAGCAACCTAGCCTTGTGGATGAACATCTCTACCCTTATTTTGATTACGAGGACAATCAACCTTTTTGTGATCTATTTCTCCACAACTATAGCAAGCATTAGTGTCCCTCAAACAACGGCCACCATGGCCTCTACCACATTTTGGATATATAGCAATAGGCGCTGCACCACCATCACCTTGGAAGTTTGGGTTGTCATTGGCAAACCTCCTATTAGGAGCGTGAGAACACCCTTGGCCTTGATGAAACTGGTCACCCTTAGGAATTCGGAACTTACCATCAAAGTGGGCCCTCTTGGCCTCATGTCCCCTTCTCTTCCTCAATTTCTCCCCCTCTAATTGTTCGCATAAGTCATCCACCGGGACAAATCCATGTTACTAATCAACATAAAGACCGGCACTCCTCATTCACCAAATCAGAAACACCCATCACAAACTTATCATTCTAGACCTCGAGTCGACAACCAAGTATCGAGCATACCTTGAGAGTTGGTTGAAATTGAGGGCATACTCCCTCAAATTCATAGTCCCTTGCTTCAAATTCATGAACTCCATCATTTTGGCCTCCCTAAGCTCAAGAGGGAAGTAGTTGAGGAAAGCCGCCTTAAACTCCTCCCATAGAATCACATTATTGTTCCCCTTCTCCTCCTCTCATTGAGTGTACCATATTTAAGCCACCCACTTGAGTAGGTAAGCCACCAACTCTGCCTTCTCTTCCGACGTCACACCCATGATAGCCAACACATTGTAAAACTCACCAATAAACTCTTGAGAGTCCTCATCCACTTTAGACACATCAAACTCCAGTGGGTTCATCCTCATAAAGTCCCTAAGCGAGATGCCAGAGTAGGAGCATGAGGGGCTTGGGCCCATTGGTTGACTTGATTAGCCACAACTTGAGCTAGCAAAGTAAAAGCATTTCAAAGCTCACCATGAGCCGGTTAGTCCTCGGGTGAGCGCCTGAGCGGGCTCTTATTCCTCTTATATTAAGCATGATCTAGCATAGCAAAGAACAATCATTTGGAGGGGCGTAAGTCTTGCCTTAACCTCTATAGTACGACGTAGAGTAAGAAAAAGGGAAACATTTCCTAGAACGACTAATAGCCTCTTACACATAGTTGTGGTATACAATAAAACCATGAATAAGACTCTAATCGACGTGGTGTGTTGGATGCCAAGGACCAATAACAACCTAGTGCTCTGATACCAAGTTTGTCACAACCCAAGTCTAGGGCCTAGACGTGACACGACAAATGGGGAACCCGAAGGGACCCCAATCAAGCCTCTTAACTTATCATCACACATAAAAAATAGAAATAAGGGCATAGGGACTAAGGGAGGTCCTTCATTTCAGAAGACGTCAAGAGAGTCAAGCTTATAGCATCCTTACATAACTTGTCCAATAACATATCTAAAGATAGAACTTAGCGGGGGCCAAGACAAGCAACCGGGCTAACCCTCATAGTCAAACATACAATAAAGGAAAGAGAGTCTATATACATAGCATAAGATCAAAGACATTGTCCCTAAAATTGAGGACTCACCAACTTGCTTTGAGAAGATAGTACTAGCAACGTGGAGGATGAGAATGATCATGAGGTGCTTCCGTTCCTACATGGTAACATCATGTAGGCATAGAGTATGTATTAGTATGTTTGAATGTACTAAGTATGTAGGATGCAATGCTACAATAGATAGGTAAGCTAATCAAAATGCATAATAAGGCAATG
>JAPFFP010080142.1:0-22541 GCA_026153255.1 Solanum medicagineum | reverse complement strand
TATCTCACTACTAGTCGTCCTGGCATCACGTTTAGTGTATGTAAGTATGCTAGATTCCAATCTGATCCAAAAGAATCTCATTTAACTATTGTCAAAAGAATAATTCGATACATAGTTGGAACCACTTCCTTTGGACTATGGTATGAAAGATCGCCTACACTTGATCTTCGTGGCTTTTCTGATGCAAATTATGCAGGTGATAAAGTAGATTGAAAAAGCACTAATAGATCCTGCCAATTCCATAGAAATTGCCTGGTCTCTTGGAACAACAAGAAACAAACTTGTGTCTCAATTTCAACAACTGAAGCCGAATATGTAGCATTGGTTTATGTAGTGCTCAGGTTTTATAGATAATTCATCAGTCAACTGATTTTGATATAAATGCTAAGCCAGCCAAATTGTTATGTGATAATTCAAGTGCTATTTGTTTAACCAAAAATCTTGTTCACCATTCTCGAGCTAAGCACATAGACATTAAGCACCATTTTATTAGAGATCATGCTTCAAATGGAGATATTGAAATTGTTTTTGTTAACACTAATAATTAATTGGCTGAGATTTTCACAAAATCCCTTCTTGAAAGATTTTGCTTTCTCAGAAATTCGCTAAATATTATTTCCAAACCGGTTTAAATTTATTTTTAGAAAAATGCAGATATTATGGAATATTAGTGATTTATTTTCAGTACATAATTGGAAATTATTAGATATGTTATAAACATATTCAATTTATGGTGAATGTCTAGTATGTAGATTCCTTTAAGAGTTAGGAATCATACTTGAACACTAATTCAGCATCTTACTTGGAGACCAAGTCAGGCTTTCCATATAAATATAAGAGTTTCCTTCATTGTAATACAGATCTGAATATTACTCAAGAGCAATAAGAAATCTTCTCTCTTCTTACCTACTTTATTCTTTGTATTGTTTTATACAATTCCATAACACGTTATCAGCACGAGACTCTACCATCTTAAAGGATAAAGGTTAAGTTTCAATGCTATGGTATTTATTTATTTTATATTTATTGATATGACTAGCATTGAGAAACTTGAGTTTCTTGTGCTTCATAGTTTGGACAAGAACTATCCTTCATCGATGTTGGATGCTATGGGTCTTGAAGACACCATTAAGATGAAAATAAAGCATCAAAATAAAACTAATGTTAAAGTTATGATATTCTTGTGTCATCATCTTGATGAATTTGAAAATATAAATATCTCACAGTTAAAGATGTTGGGTTCAAGCCCCATCAATTTATGGCGTAAGACGTCCTTACATGGATAAGATGTTGGGTTCAAGTCTCAATGCACCATACTAATGATATAATAATGACTAAAGCAAAATAATGTGCTTTTGGTGAAAAGTCATAAAATATATTCCATTAAAATGCTCCATTCTCTAAAGTTAATGTGGTAGCAGTACATGATGTCTGAAAGAAGACAACTAATTAAATTATGCACGTGAACATGGAATAAGGTACTAAGCTATCATAAATTGATATGTTAAGATGATTGTGTTCCATTCATGAAGAATGAGAACTTTTGATAATGATTTGAATTAAAGAAAATTCAAATGGACATCTATTAAAGAACCTAAAGATTCTTTTAAACGGTGAATTTTCTTATACTGCTTGTTATCAAGGCAAGTTGATTGTGAGACCATCACCAACGAAAGTTGGGATGGAGTCCCCTGTGTTTTTGAAACGTGTACATGGGGATATTTTTGGACCTATTCACCCACCTAGTGGGACGTTTAGATACTTTATGGTCCTAATAGATGTTTCATCTAGATGGTCTCATGTGTGCCCATTGTCATCTTGCAATTTAACATTTGTAAAATTATTGGCATAGATAATATGACTGTGGGAACAATTGTCTGATAATCAAATTAAGTCAATTCGCCTTGATAATGTTGCAGTGTTTTCATCCGAAGCATTTAATGACTATTGTTTATCCATTTGGATAAGAGCTGAACATCATGTTTCTCATGTTCATACTCAAAATGGTTTTGCTGAGTCATTAATTAAATGCTTGCAATTGATAGCAAAAACATTGCTTATGAAAACTAGATTACCCACTTTTGTATGGGGACATACAATTTTACATGCTGCAACACTTATTCGTCTCAGACCAAATTATCATAAGCATTCTCCATTGCAACTAGTTTCTGGTCAAGAACCTGATATTTCCGATCTAAAAATTTTTGGATGTGCTGCGTATGTGCTTGTGGCACCACCAAGTCACATGAAAATGGGATCCCAAGGAAGATTAGGGATACATATTGGGTTTAAATCACCCTCTATTATTTGATATCTTGAACCATTAACTTGTGATATATTCACTGCTCGAGTTACAGATAGTCGATTTAATGAGACACTTTTTCCAAAATTAGGGGAGAAGATAATGATATCAAAAGAGAAATTTTGTGAAAATATTCATCATTGTCTCATCTTGATCCATGTGCTTCTATTTGTGAGCAAGAAGTACAAAAGATTATTCACATACAAGAATTACAAATCAAATGCTAAATGCATTTACAAATTTAAAAGGATCGTGGTTCACCTCTAGAAAAGTAGAGTAGTTGAGAAGAAATAAAGTTGAAATTTACTCCCCGAGCAAGAAATCTGGAACTTGTTCATGTAATAGTTAATTAGAAATTTAATATAGCAAAAGGCACATGTCATGGTAAACATGAAATTTACTCATCAGACATATATTGGAGAAATAAAAGATCCTTCAAGATTGTTTATTCTCATGATAAGTTGATTGCATCAACTAATGTTGGGATTGAATTTCCTAAATTTTGAAAGTATGAAAGATGAATATAGGCTCGTTCACCATCATGTGATATGTGAAATACATGCATCAATAAGATAATCACATGTACGTTTATTAACAACTTGAATTTTGACATACACAAAATTGTTTTCGCAAGATAATTGAATTAAGAGCACAACTTTCAACATACGTAATCAAGACGATTCATCTTGATTGTCACAACCCAAGCCTAGGGCCTAGACGTGACATGATGTATGGGGAACCCGAAGGGACCCCAAGCTAGCCTCTTAACATATCATTACACATCCTTGGTCGTGAAAGCAATAAAATACAACAAGAAGTAGTAAATAAGGATAAGAGGGGTTAAGGGACAACTTTGATATCATAAACATTAGTAGTCAAGAGAGAGTCAAGCTCATAGTATTATACAAAACATGTCAAAAGAGCACCTCTAAAACTAAGATACTTAGCGGGGGCTAAGATAAGCTACCAAGCTCACCCTCATAGTCAATACATACATAAAAAGAAAGATAGTCTTAAAACATAGTATGAGATTATAAACATCATCCCCGAAATGGAGGACTCACCAAAGAGCTTGAGAGAAGTCGTACTAGCCACTTGGAGGAGGATGATAAAGTTGGGCTCCGGTTCTTGCAAGGTGACATCATGTAGGCATAGAGTATGCGTTAGCACGTTTGAATGTACTAAGTATATAGGATGTAATGCAACAAGTGATAAGCACCATGAGCAAAATGCATCACATAGGCAATGGATGAACGTATAGCAATATGACATGTATGAATGATGCTTGAAGTAAAATCATGCTTATATAGAACATAATATATGTGTAAGGAGAGACCATTATTAGTGAATATTCAAGGCCTACCACCCCTTTAGAGAGGCGAATGAGGTACGAATCCCTCAATTGGTTGATGAGGTACAAACCCCCCAACATGGTTCATGAGCTACAAATCCCCAACATGGTTATCATGGTACAAACCCCCTATATGGTTGCACGGGCCTACTAACTCCCAACCGAGGCGATCGAGGTACAAACCTCTCAACAAGGTTACCCAGGTCTACAAACCCCCTAGTGAGGCTAGGTCAATTCCCAACACTATAGAGATAATATCATGTACATACATTCCTTTCATCATCATATAGTCATTTAACTCATAAGACATGCATTAGACCTTTAATTCCTCAAGAAAATCATAACCAAACATTTTATCAAACACTTGGCAGGTGTCTAGTGCTAGTGTAAAACCATGTAATTCAAGAGTGAAGCTATGCTAGAAAATTCAATGTAAAATCATCAATAGATACTTGGTAACACCCTCAAGAAACATACATCAGCACCTTTACTCAAATCTCACAATAGATCTTAGATTCATACCTCAAAACATGCTAAAACAACCATACTTTTATGAAACCCTAACATAGTGTGTAGTGAAATTCATAATAAGACCCAAGAATAAATCAACTTTAAATCATGCAATTTTAAGTAAAAGGGAACTTGGGCATCATGGGTGAAAGGAACCCATGAAAGAAACCCACATAACTTTACTTTGGAGAATTCTTGATGAAGATTGGAAATGGAGACCTGAAGCTTGAGTGAGAACCTTAAGATACAGGTGAGTTTTGAGACTTGAAATTTGGAGATGAAATATTGTCTAAGTGTTTGAGAGAATATTTGGGAATGTCTTGAATGATACGAGGGTGAAATAGGTTAAGTATAGGTATTTTTGCTCATGGTAACACTTAGACCCACGACCCAAAGGCCTTGGATCGACTCAACAAAACTGGGCAAAAAATAACACTGTGGCGTGCCTTTGTCGCGTTGATCCAGGGGCGCGGATCGCCACTGGAGATCGCATTTTTGCGATTTTTAAATTTTGCTATGGTTGCTCTTAAATATGGGTCAGACCTATTCCCTACTCAATTTGACCGCTGAACAAGAATATGATGTCGGATTTTCGATGTTGCGCAAGGACTTTTAGATGTGTGGATATTACGATTCCGAGCACTTCTGAGGCACATTTTCAGGCATTTTTTTGGGTCGTGTCAATGTCTCTCCGTTGGGAGCATTCGTCCCCAAATGTCAAAGAAATGTATATGAGAAGAGTAATCATGAAAAAATCAGCCCCAACAAGGATGCAACAACATACTTAAAACTCTATTTTCAAAATCTCAACATAAGTGTAAAATCACCATGAACTTTGTGAATATAAACGTGAATGCATGCGAATGACTTAGGGGCTAGAACATGAGACATGAAATCATATAGGAGACTTAAAATTAGTACCTTAGGCATGGGTACACCATGAAGTTACAAAGGTTGTACCTGGCAACCAAACCAAGGGCAATAACATGATGAACCAAAAAGTCTATGCAAAATAAATGAATTTTTGTTCTACGTCTCCGAGCTCGTTGTTTGCTTACTTGCTTCATATAATTCAGATAACACTAGTTTTCTCTTTTTCTCCAATAACACGCTCGATGCGGTCCTGACAAATGATGATTCAAATGAGATTCGGCATTTTTGAACCTGTTCTTTCCATGACCCCTCTGAATTGATATGAGACTTCTTGATAATGGAATCCAGGGACAACCAGTGATTGATATATGGATCCATATCAAATGAAGCCTCTATCTTTATTTTATTCCAGGGGGTAGCTTTATCAATTCAATAAAAGGAAAAAGCAATTCGAGTCGGTCTGTCAAAACGATTAATTATTAACTAATTTGAATGAGGATGGAAGAGATAAGGATATCGTTTTTGCATATCTAGTTCAGCCTCCCATGTATCACTTTCGACTTGTTGATTACTCCAAAGGACCTTAACAGAAACAATATCCTTGTTCCTCAACATCTTCACTTGTCTATCCAAGATCTCTACTGGAACCTCCTCATATGTCAAGTTGTCTTCAACTACCCCCAACATAGACACATGAAAGACCGGATGAACCAATTCCATTCACTAGGCAAATCCAACTCGTAGGCCTCCTTACCAATCCTTCTTGTCATCCTATAAGGACCTACATATCTATAGATCGACACCTTCAAATAGACCCAATCACCAACCTTAGACTCAAGCTCCCTCCTTCTCACATCGGCATAAGACTTTTGGCGACTTTGGGTTGTTTTCAACCTTTCTCTAATAATCCTTACCATCTCTATAGCATCTATAACCAAATCCGGACCAAACACAGCCACCGCTCCAACCTCAAACCACCCAACCGGTGATCTACTATGCCTACCATGGAGAGCCTCAAAAGGAGCCATTCCGATGCTAGAATGATAGCTATTGTTATATGCAAGCTCAATTAATGAATGATGATCATCCCAACTATCCTTAAGTTGCAATACACAAGCCGTAAGCATGTCCTCAAGTGGTTGGATAGTTCTTTTGGCTTGGCCATCCGTTTGAGGGTGAAAGGCCATACTAAGCTTTACCTTGGTTCTAAGACCTCTTTGGAAGGACCTCCAAAAGTGCGAAGTGAATTGTGTACCACGATCCGATATAATGGACAAAGGAACCCAATCCAATGTCATCAAGTCGTGAATGTACAACCTAACAGAATCTTCAGTCCCATATGTAGTCTTAGCTGGTAGAAATTGAGTCGATTTCGTCATCCTATCAACCACAACCTATATGGAATCAAAACCCTTTCTAGTCTTGGGCAGTGCAACCACAAAATCCATATTAATCTCTTCCTACTTCTAACTAGGAATCTCTATGTCTTGGGTAAGGCTACCCGACCCTTGATGTTCTGCTTTGACTTATTGGCAACTATGGCAACTGGATACAAATTTGGAAATGTCCCTCTTCATGCCTCCCCACCAATACACATTCCTCAAATCTCTATACATCTTAGTAGACCCGGGGTGAATAGAGTAAGAAGAACCATAAGTCTCATCAAGAATCTTTTCCTTCAAGCCATCAACACAAGGCATACACAACCTACCTTGGTACCTAAGGGCATCGTCTCCCCCTTGGGAGAAAACCTCCACCTTGCCCCCTTTCTCCGAGGCCTTCAATTCTAACAAAGCGGGGTCAAGATCTTGCTTAGCTTTCACCTCCTCAACCAATGAAGATTTAGAGCCATCATCAACAACACTACCATCATTAACTTCTTCCAACCTAACTCCCAATCTAGCCAACCGATGGACCTCCCAAGCCACCCTTTGGCCACCATCATCAACATGAGCTAGGCTGCCTATAGATACCCTACTCAAAGTATCTGCCACCACATTAGCCTTTCCGGAATGATAAGGCACACTCATATCATAGTCCTTAAGAAGTTCTAACCATATACTTTGTCTCAAGTTGAGAGTTTTTTGAGTGAAGACATATTGGAGACTCTTATGATTGGTGAAAACATCAATATACACCCCATACAAATAGTGACACCAAATTTTCAAGGCAAAGACTATGGCGGCCAACTCAAGATCATGGGTGGGATAATTCTTTTCATGCACTTTGAGTTGTCCGTAAGCATAGGCTATCACCTTACCATTTTGCATCAACACACAACCCAAGCAAACCTGGGAAGCATCACAATACACACAAATCCTTCTAGCCCTTCCAGTAGTGACAATATAGGAGCGGACACAAGCTTATCTTTCAATGTTTGGAAACTCCTTTCACACTCATTGGACCACACAAGTTTGGCTTTCTTTTGGGTCAACTTTGTCATGGTAGAAGCAATAGAAGAGAACCCATTCACAAACCTCCAATAGTAACCTGCTAAGCCGAAGAAGCTCCTAATATCCGACAGGGTCAAGGGTCTAGGCCAAATTCTAATCACATCCGTCTTCTTAGGGTCCACCTTAATACCATCCCCTTACACCACATGACCTACGAAGGCAACCTCTTTCAACTAAAACTCACACTTCTCATATTTAGTATACAATTTCTCTTCCCTCAATTTTCGCAACACTACCCTCAAATGGCCTATATGCTCCTACTCACTATGAGAATAGATCAAAATATCATCAATGAAGACCACAACAAATAAATCAAGGTAGGGTTTGAAGACCCTATTCATAAGATCCACGAAGATACCCGGTGCATTGGTCAACCCAAAGGACATCACAACACACTCATAATGCCCATACCTATTCCAAAAGGCCATCTTGGGAATGTCATACTCCCCCACCTACACTTGATGGTAACTAGACCAAAGATCAATCTTAGAGAAGTGGCTAGCCCCTTGCAATTGGTCAAACAAATCATCAATCCTTTGAAGAGGACACCTATTCTCGATGGTGACCCTATTAAGTTGCCGATAGTCAATACATATACCCATCCTTCTTCTTCACAAACAACACCAGCGCACCCAAAGTGATTGGCTAGGCCTAATGAAACCATTCTCCAACAAATTCCTCAATTTATCCTTCAACTCCTTTAACTCCATCGAGGCCATACGGTAAGGGGGAATAGAAATGAGTTGAATATCGGGGAGGAGGTCTATACTAAAATCTATTTCTCTTTTAGGAGGAACACCGGGAAGGTCATTTGGAAAGACATCAAGGAACTCATTTACAACCGGATGCAACTCTATAGAAGGGACTTTGGACTCCACATCCCTAACCCTCACAAGGTGATAAAGACACCTCTTAGAGATCTACTTATGGGCTTTAATGCAAGAGATGAACTTACCCTTAACCACCACATCATAAATCTCCCACTCAAGAACGGGTTCATTTAGGAATTGGAATTTGACCCTACGAGTTCTACAATCAATAGAGACATAGTATGCATGCAACCAATCCATCGCAGGAATGACATCAAAATCAACCATATATAACTCAACAAGATCACAAGGCAATATATTATGCAAGATACAAATGGGACAATTTTTATAGACCTTTCTAGCAAAAATAGATGCACCAATAGGAGTAGACATCTCATATGACTCACACAATAATTTGGGCTCAACATGAAACTTTTTGGCAACAAAGGGGGTAACAAAAGAAAAAGTGGCACCCTGATCAATTAAAGCTGATACATCAAAATCAAAGTCTTTTAATATATTGGTAACAATGTTGGGAACCTCATCAACCCCTAGCCTCCCATGTAAAGTATAAAACCGATTGTGCCTTGGGGCACCATCTTGTCGGCCACCGCTCCCCAAAGGAACCGCATTAGCACCTTGTGGACGAACCTCCTTACCCTTGTTGCGATTTCGGGGGCAATCTATCACCTTATGCCTAACTTACCACAACCATAATACGCATTCGTATCCCCCAAGCATGGGCCACTATGACCCCTACCACATTTTGGACACCCACCATTAGGAACCACACCCCCAACACCTTGGGCCCTTGGAAAGTCATTGACAACCCTGTTGTTATATGTAGGAGAAGACCCTTGGCCTTGATGGAACTGGCCACCCTTTCGACTATGGAACTTCCCCACAAAACTGGCCTTCTTGGCCTCATGAGCCTCCTCTTCCTCAACTTCTCCTCCTCCATTTGTTCGGCATAGGTCATCAACCGGGATAAATCCATGTCACTAATCAACATAGAGGACCAACATTCTTTACTCACCAAATCGCAACACCCATCACAAACTTAGTCATTCTAGACCTTGGGTCGGCAATCAAGTGAGCATCATATTTAAAGAGTTGAGTGAACTTGAGGACACACTCCGTCACACTCATAGACCCTTGTTTCAATTCATAAACTCCACCAATTTGGCTTCCCTAAGTTCAAAAGGGAAGAACCGCTTAGTAAAGGCCATCTTGAATTCCATGCAAAGCACCACATTGTTGATTCCCTTCTTCTCCTTCTATTGGTTAAACTATATTTGTGCCACCCCCTTGAGTTGGTAAGCCACTAACTCTGCCTTCTCTTCCAATTTAACATTCATCCACTCTTGAGGGCCCTCATCCACCTTTGACCCATAAAATTCTGGGGGATTCATCCTCATGTAGTCTCTTAACCAAGATGTCGGCGTAGGAGCATGAGGGGCTTGGTCCGCTTGAATGGATTGATTAGCCACAACTTGTGCAAGCAAAGTGAGAGCATGAGCTTACCATGAGCCGGTTATCCCTCGGGTGTGCGGGATCTTCTTCCTCTTGTGTTAGGCATGATCTAGCAAAGCAAAGAACAATTGTTAGGGGGAAAAACCTTACCTCAACTTCTATAGAACAACATTGAGTAAGAAGAAGGGAAGCATTTCCTAAAATGTCTCATAGTCTCTTACTCATAGTTGTGGTGCACAACCATGAATAAGACTCTAATCGACACAGTGTGTTAAACTCCGAGGATCTAACAAGCTAGTGCTCTGACACCAAGTTTTACATGACCCAAGCTTAGGGCCTACGTGACACGGTACATGGGAAACCCGAAGGGACCTCAATCAAGCCTCATAACATATCATTACACATCCTTAGTGGCGAAAGAAATAAAATACAATAAGAAGTAGTAAATAGGGATAATCGCGGCTAAGAGACAACTTTCATATCGTAAACATCAAGAGTCAAGAGGGATTCAGGCTCATTGCATTATACAAAACATGTCCAACAACACCTCTAAAAGTTAGAAACTTAACGGGGGCCAAGACAAGCTGTTGGGCTCACCCTCATAGTCAATACATACATCAAAAGGAAGATAGTCTTAAAGCATAGTATGAGATCATAAACATCGTTCCTGAAATGGAGGACTCACAAAAAAGCTTGAGAGAAGTCGTACTAGCCACGTGGAGGAGGATGATCAATAAGGGCTCCGGTTCCTGCATGGTGACATCATGCAGGCAGAGAGTATGCATTTGTACGTTTTAATGTACTAATTATGTAGATGCAATGCAAAGTGATAAGCACCATAAGCAAAATATATAACATAGGCAATGGATGAGCATATAGCAATATGGCATGTATGAATGATACTTAAAGTAAAATCATGCTATATGTGTAAGCATAGACCATTACTAGTGATATCCAAGGCCTACCACCCCCTTGAAGAGGCGAATGAGGTACGAACCCCTTAATTGGTTGATGAGGTACAAACCCCACAACTTGGTTGATGAAGTACAAACCCCCCAACATGGTTGATGAGTTACAAACCCCCAACATTGTTATCAAGGTACAAACCCCTCGACATGATTGCACAGGCCTACCACCTCCCGAGCGAGGCAATCGAGGTACAAACCCCTCAATAAGGTTACCCTGGGCTTACAATCCCCCGAGTGAGGCTTGGTCAATTCCCAATACTATAGAGATAATATCATATACATACATTCTTTTAATCATCATATAGTCATTCAACTCATAAGACATGCATTGGACCTTCAATTCCTTAAGAAAATCATAACTGGACATTTTATTAAGCACTTGGCGGGTGTGTAGTGCTAGTGTAAAACCATGCAATTCAAGAGTGAAATCATGCTAGAAAATTCAATGTAAAATTATTAATACATACTTGGTAACACCCTCAAGCAACATACATCAATACCCTTCCTCAAATCTCATAATAGATCTTAGAGTCATAGCTTAAAACATGCTAAAGCAACCATACTTTCATGAAACCCCAACATAGTGTGCAATGAAATTCATAATAAGTAAGAACCATGAATAAATCAACTTTAAATCATGCAATTTTAAGTAAAACGAAGCTTGGGCATCATGGATGAAAGGAACCCATGAAAAAAACCCATATACCTTGACTTTAGAGAATTCTTGATGAAGATTGTAAATTGAGACTTGAAGCTTGAGTGACCACCTTAAGATCCGGATGAGTTTTGAGACTTGAAATTTGGAGATGAAATATTGTCTAAGTATTTGAGAGAGTATGGAAAGGTCTTGAATGATATGAGGGTGAAATAAGGCTAAGTGTAGGTATTTTCACACATGAGAATACTTAGGCCCAAGACCCAAAGTACATGGATCGACTCAACAAAAATGGGATAAAATAACACTGTGGCGCGCCCTTGGCACGTTACACCAGGGGCGTGGATCGCCACTGGAAATCACATTTTTATGATTTTCAAATTTTACTACAGTTGCTCTTAGATCGTGATTAGACTCATTTCCCACTCAATTTGACCCCCTGAATAAGAATATGAAGTTGAATTTTACATATCGCGCACGGATTTTTAGATGTATGAAAATTACAACTTCGGGCACTTTGAGGCACATTTTCAGGCACTTTTTGGAGTCGTTTCATTGATAATATTGACAAAAATTCAAGCTGATTGACACTAAATACCTTAAATAAATGGTCAATTATTGCTTATGAGAAGAAAGCTTCATAGTCTGAAATATGATAGATTATAGATAAAGATATACATTATATCCAATACATTATGATCAATTTCTCCTCAAATTGATATGTTCATGGACCATATAATTTTTATCTAATAATTTTGATATGTGGTATATAATTAATAAATATATCGTGATGCATAAAAGATGGATTTTTCTAAGACAGATTGGACTATATGTTAGTTTGTCTAACATAAGGGGGAGATAACAATAAAGTAAGAGTTTAAATACTATTATTGAGTGTCCCTAAAGGACAAAGTCTATGACATGCATGAAACATGCAATTGATCTCAATTCTTGAAAGGAACAAATGATCAAAGTGGTTGTAATAAAGAGGCAATGTGCTCATGAAGAGCTTATGACATAACCCTTCATGAAACCTCACGAGAGGGGTAGCTGCCTGAAAATAATGAAGTGATGAGATCTTAACAAGTTATGTCGCGTCACAAATAGACAAAAAAGATATTTTGTCTACGATATCTTTGATACAATATAAAACAATATTGTAAAAGATTACGAGAATCCAAATTTTGATATATTAAAGCATGTTCTAATTATCAGGTGGAATGATGCATTTTGGTAAGCGTGAAGCTTATTTGACTTGCAATCTAGACACTAGAAAGTGTCATGCATTCAATATTGAACACTGTCACTAGAAAAAATTGATATGAAAGTATTTGAAGAATTTAAAATGCATGAAGCATATACAAGTTCTTGAAAAACTTGTATATAATCCTCATATTAATTAAAATAAATCAGAAATCTTTCATATTGTTATGCAAGTTGATAACTTGAATTGAAACTCTTGAAGAGTTTTCAAAAGACAATATATTGTTTGCTTAAAGAAGTTAAAGTGAGGAGCTTGCAAAACTCTTTGATCCTAAAAGGAGGATTCATAAAAGAGAAAGAAGAAAACACATTTTCACCAAAATTTTCTATACATATGAGCTCCAAAAGAATGGTGATATACATGTGCAATAGATTTGTTCGAGTGACAATGTAGTTGATTAGTTCACCAAGTCTCTACCAATATCAACTTTCAATAATATGGTACACAAGAATGGGATGCGAAGATTCAAGTTCTTGGATTGATATTTTGATCAGGGGGAGTTAATATGCGATATACTCTTTTTTCCTCACAAGGTTTATCCCGTTGTGCTTTACTTGTAAGGTTGATTTCCTTTTAAGGTTTTTAATGAGTCATCCATAAAGCGTATTATTGGATATGTGTACTCTTTTTTCCTTCACTAGAATTTTTTTCCACAGGGTTTTATCTAGTAAGGTTCTAACGAGGCACATAGTCTAGCAAATAGACATTCAAGGGGGAGTGTTATTTACATATTCTTTTTCTGGTGAATGTCTGTTATGTAGGTTTTTTAAGAGTTAGGAATCTTAGTTGAAGACCAATTCTATTTCTTACTTGGAGACTAAGTGAGTTTTTCCTTATAAATATAAGGGTTTCCTTCATTGTAAAATAAATCTGAATATTATTCAAGAGCAATAAGAAATCTTCTCTCTTCTCCCCTACTTTTTTCTTTGTATTGTTTTATACAGTTTCATAACAAGATACATTTATTGCTTATCGATTCTATTCCTTTTTTTGAATATACTAATTCTATTTGATTACTTTGCACTAATTATGACGATTGGCATTTTGAGTTTTTCCATATCTTCTTTCGAGTGTCGGTCCCCTTCCTTTCACATCCCATCGTTCAGTCTTCCGCCTCTTTTCTTTTCAACTTCTGCCCTACTTCTCTTCTTTTTATTTTCTTCTCTTCCTCACTGCTTCTCATCACTTCTCCTCTTTTCTTCCTTAATCCACCATGCCTCATCGCAAGAGTTCAAGAAACAAAGGGAAGGGTGTTGCTCATTCCCCTATTCCCATAGACTCAGAAAACTCTTCCACTCCCTCATCCCTTCCTCTTCCAACTCTCCTCCTGTTTCGACTCTCAAGCGCTCTACTCCTATTCATCCCTCTAGTGATCAGAAAAAGAAGTCAGGTTGATTTTGAAAATTCTCTTGATTTGAAAACTAACTTCCGGCACTCTTCTAACGAAACCCTCTTCCAAACCTTGAAATCCAAAACTATTGTTCATAGATGAATTATTGATCTTGACCTTCTCATGACTTTTCACTGTCCCATTAGAGAGTTTTTCGAATTCCAAGGACGAGATTAAGATTTTCTCCTTTCCTCCAAAGGTGGTGTATGAACCCTTAGTAAGATTATTCTATTTTAGTCTTCCCTCCTCTAAGCTGAGTGAAGTAGGAACCATAGTTCTTGGCAAGCATATTTTTCTCGACTGTGAAATCTTGGAAGAAATTCTTAAAATCCATTGCTCTGGTTTTTCGGACCCCATCAAAATTCATGGCCTTCTGAGTTTGATGTTACTTTTGAAGAGGCTAAAAGGGCCCTCTTCTCTAACCCTTCTGGTCCGTGTCCCTCTATCCTTGGCCCCAAAGATGTCTCCTTCAAAGCTCGAGTTATTGCTCATATTGTTGCAATCACTCTTCCCCCAAGAGTCGATTTCTTCTCTTCCCTATCTGTTCGAAACAACTCCTGCACCTACTGCTTCCTCTCTAAGAAAAGATTCAAACTTTCCTCCTTCATTCTAAACTGTGTGATTAACTCTACCATCGATCCTCCTAGACTTCCCTATGGGATGATCATATATCGCATCTTTGAGGCCAACTCTATTGGGCTTGCTGATATCCCTTCTATTAATGTGAAACAGTGCTACAACTCCAGGGCCTTTGGTAGTATGGGCTATGTACTCACCAATGACTCATGGGTCCTGAAGTCTGATATTGCTACCCCTGTATCTCCCTCCGATCCTTCCCCAACTACCTCTGTCCCTCCCAAACTGTTGGATGCTAAGGTTCTTGAGGATCATCTGGTAAAATTCTCTGGAATGGATGAAAAGTTTGCATCCCTTCAGGATCTCCTCCTCTCCAGTCACTACAAATTCGACTTTGTTGCTAAATCCATTGTGAAGATTAGGGCCTCTTCCAAAGAAACTAGTACTGATGTTGCAAAGATTCGACTGAAGTTAGCGCAAGTTGTCAAGGATGCTGCAAAGTTTGCTCAAAAAATTCAGACCAGTTCGGATGAACTATCTACCTAGTTGACTCCTATGATTGATAATCTGAAAACCTCTCTTGTGAAGACTATGACATACTTCCTCAGGCCTTGTGGATGACTTATTTTGTTTTTTTCCTTTAAACTTTGCTAAGGGCCAGCCTGCCTGAATTAAGGATATTATATTTTTTCCTGTTATGGACCCTTTTTGTTGATGCCAAAGGGGGAGAAGTATTAATTAGTAATTATCTTATCTTTTCCTGTTGTTCCTCGTGGTTGCATGTCTTGTCGCTTGTTTTATCTACTACTTGTTGTATCTGTGTGCGTTCTTGTCTATACTAGTCAACTAGCAGGTACCAACTTAGGGGGAGAATGAAATTCAAGGCGAGTACTCAAATCAGTGCTCCAAGCAATCGACAAATCTTCAGGGAAATTGACTACATAATTTTTTGTGATCATTAAAAAGGAGGAAATTGTTAATGCTAATCTATTTTGAATGATGACAAATTTTAGGAAACCACAAAAGGAAGCAATCCGAACTAAACGAAAAGCAAATCAAAGATAAAAGGATCAGTTAAAGCTGGAAACTAGATAAAAGAGCTCTTTATGAAAAACCAAATCAAATGGAGGAAATCAAGCCTAATCTAATAGAATAAATCAATCATAGAAGATAAAGGTCCAAGAAAAGATCTACACAAGATTCTAAAATCAATCAAAGATCGGCCAAATCAATCAGGATCATAGTGAAATTACAATCAAGGAAAAATCAAGGAATTTCTACACAGTGAGAAGATCCAACAAGCAAAGAAGAATCAATAGCATGACTGTCAATCAAGAAAAAACTAAACATTGAAAAAAATCAGGAAGATTGACAGATTACTCTTCCTTAAAAGCATTAACTTTATTCTTGGAATCAGGAATCATCACTGCCTCAATCTAAGGATCAAAACCCCTAGGATGCCATATCTTTTATAGAAGGAGGCACCTGGATATCTCATCAGTATACAAGCCTACTGTAATTCAAGCCTTCTTCAATACTCTTCATCTTTATAAAATTATTGTAATCTTTAGTCTTTATTTTACTGTGAAAGCAAAAGAGAGAGAGAAAAAAAAGAAACATTGAAAAGGGAGGTCTAAGGAGAGAAAAAATTATTCTAAGTTTTAGTTTCCACTTCTTGTAACCTCAAACTCTATTAAAGGCTTGAAGCGATATCTCTTGCAACCTAAGGGGACTGGACTAGGATTCACATTGAATCCGAACCAGTATAAAATATCTGGTGTTGAAGTTTCTTTTTACGCATTTTACATTCCTGCTTATTTACTGAACTGTTAGTCGACAATCTGCTCACTAGCTGACTATCCGAATTTCAGACTTAAGCAAAAGAAAGAAGTGAAGAAATTTCAATTCACCCCCCCTCTTGCACTTTCATGAGGGACAGTTGGACTTCAATAAATTGCCTACAAAATCTGGGAACTTTCAGCAATATCAATATCTAAGAAACATACAAAAATCCTATGGTATTGGTGTGGGTACAAACAAATCCGCTTGGATGTGTTTCTCTATGTTGTTTGGTGCTATTTCATTTGAAGTGTCTCAAAAAGATATGAAATTAGTTCATGCACACTATGACTTGTTTAGGAGCAAGAAAATTTCCCAAAATGATTTCGTTAAAAAGCTGAGGTTGATAGTGGGTGATCAGTTATTGAAGTCTACATAACCAATCTCCAATGCAAGCCGCCTTGTACATCTCCATGCTTTATGAATGTGCCGAGTAGGGAGAGTAATCTTTGATGTTGTACTAGAAAGGTGGTTTGCTACTTGGTGGCCAAGAGTCTACTTTTAACAATTAGTTGTCGTGCACTTCTCCCGGTCTCTGTTTTCTTTGATTTTGGTGTTATGTAGCTTTAGTTTCTTTGAATATTGTGATTAGATGCAGTTGTGTCAAGACTTGCCCATATGTCCTTCTGTATATGCGACTTCTTTTCTCTCCGAAAAAAAATATTATTTTTAGAAGTTCTATATGTTTGAATAGATCGCTTGCTTAGTGGTTACTTCATCATTTTCTTCATTGACTTAAATAAAAATTTTCAATTTTCTATGATGAGTATCCAATGTCTAAAGAACACATTTTCTGTTATCTAGTTAAGGGTAATTATAAGTAACTAATTTAACTTATGGACTAAAGTGGTAATTTAGTTAAATCCTACATCATTTATCCTATATTAATTAAAAGAAGTTAATACGGTTTACCACTTTTAATATTAATTAGATAAGAAAAGAAGAGAGTGGGAGAACACACGAAAATCACTGCGGCGTCAAACGAGGAGCAAAGGAACAACAAATTTGAGCATGTAGGTAAGATTCAAAAATTTGTTTAGCTTACTTTATTTATGAAAATATATGGCAATGAGTGATAGATCGTACTAATAAACTATTTTCTTAAAGAGAATGAATTGAAACTTTACTTCTCTAGAAATTGACGAGTGGGACAAGTTAATTGGTGTTGTCCATGACTTTGTAGGGTTAATGATAACTAGTGATAAGATAATCTTTGGAAAATTATATGTTGAAGGAATTAGAGGCATGCTAATATCTTGTAATTTTATTTCTGGGTGCGTCTTAAATTCCAAGTAATTTCTTTTTTAATTTTATTTATTTATTTATATATTTATTTTTACTCTTTTAATTATCACAATATGGTTTAAGTTTTGGTAACTTGAAATAAGTAATAAGATATTAGTTACATTGTATTATTTAAATACTATTAGAGTTAGGTTATTTGGAGGAATTAAGAGTTGACCTTAACTTCGAGATTTTTAGAAATTAATTATAGAATTGAGAGAGTTCTGGGGTCTAGGATAGACATATACTAATATAGGTGTCTACGGACTCGTTTACATATGAATATTATATAAGTGATAGATCTGAAAGGTTTGACGCATTGAGGAAAGGGAAAGCATTGGTGGATTACTCACTTGATTCCGGTTCTTCAGTTGAGGCAGGCTATGGTTTGTTCTATTTAACAGAGAGATTCTTTATAGTGATTGATAGTCATTGAGTAAAGCAGTGATACTTTCTATGCACTTAGATGTTGTGGTTTGGTTGACTGATATATTATTGTGATTGGTCTGCAATCCCAAGACCATGAAACTTATAATCCTAAACTTGATCTCTCAAAGTGATGCCTTGAATAAAGAAGACTTGATGAGACATTGGTAATGAAGCATGAAGTAATGATAAAGAATAATAAATTCTATGTATTGGATCGGGTGTCACATTCCGACACATATATATTGGATCGGGTGTCACGCTCCGGCATATATATAGGATCAGGTGCCACGTTCTAGAACGATAATAATATGAGAAAACATGTTATAATAATTTAATATACTCAATTTCAAAAAACCTATCTCCCAAAAGAAGTGTGATGTAGAGGCCTGAGTCTTCATGTGTATCATTGATTGGTTATGTACATGTTCTTGTTGTTGCTATATGTTAAGTGTTATAGTTGATTTCCTGCTATTATTTTATGCATATTAATTTCTATTTGGAGTCGGCCGATGATACCTACTTAGTACATGTGGCTCATACTGACTCCTACTTGTGTTTTTCTTTGTTTTGCTTTTGAGTGCAGCGAGTGTTTCATCAATTTCAACTTGGTATCAACTCTAGCCGTTTGTTGGTATAGAAAATGTC
Organism: Solanum medicagineum; assembly: GCA_026153255.1. Lineage (NCBI taxonomy): Eukaryota > Viridiplantae > Streptophyta > Magnoliopsida > Solanales > Solanaceae > Solanum > Solanum medicagineum. The sequence goes on along the minus strand of JAPFFP010080142.1, from coordinate 3,720 downwards.
AAGATGAGCTAACGATTTAGCTCATATTGGATTCTATTGGTTATTACATGATGCATGTCCTTAGTTTTCGGACGTAAACTATTTTATTTATATATCTTGATGTTGCTACTCTTAGACTTAGTATTAGAGAATAAATGTCCTTGATGTGATGACTTTCAGGTTTTGGGAAATGTTATGTAATAGAAAGTGTAGATTTTGTTACTCTTGTATTTTATAAGTTGAGCATCTATATTGGTTGGGATTTATATCTTTGGTTCGCCCACTTAGGAGGGTAAGTATAGGTGCCACTTATGCCCCATTTTGGATCATGACAGAACCGTGTGCATAGGCCATTGCATGTTGTCAAGATATGAGCCAAGCCAAATGCCTGGCCAAGACATAGCATGTCAAGGCAGGCCATGGCAAGGCCACAACATGCTATGTCAGCCACGTGTAATGACCCTAAAGGTCATTTTTGATATTTTTGACCAAATTATGATTTTACCCCTCCCGAAAGTTGTCTTGGATCATTTTTGGTTAATTCTAGAAGTCTAATTTTGAAAATATTGTAAAAATTTGGCGTTTTGCAAAAGAAAGAGTTTTAAAAGACTTAAAGTTGAAAATTTTGAGTTTTGTGATCATTCTGTGTTTCAAGTGTTAGAATTTGATTCCATCGATTCCACCAGTTCTAGAATGCCGAATCTTATCTAGGGGAACTTGTTAAACTAAATTTGGAGTTAAAAATGAGGATTTTAGGCCCAAAGATGCATTTTTAATTCATTTTGCATCATAGGTTTGACTTTGGTCAACATTCGGGGTTCAGAAATTCGTATCAAAATTCTGTCAATTTCAGTAGTTGCGAATGTTCAGACCAACGTACAAATGGTTTCATTGTAATTTTTAGAGCTTCCGTGAATATTTTGAGTGTTTAAACTAGTTTATTTGACTTGAACTGATAAATGTGTCGTGGAAGCCTCTAAATTGATTTCTGAGGATTGTGTTGAGTCTGTATCGTTGTTTCTGGTATGGATACATATTTGGTTTGTGAAATTTTGATTCGGTATGAGTTCAAGTGCCCATTCTGAGTTTTTATTTTAGCTAGGCATTGCTAGTGCAACTTTCTAGTGTAGCCCTCTCTTACTCTCCGCATTCACGGAGGTGAACCTGTATCTTCTCCGTGTTTACGGTCCAAGTCTCTACGTTCACGGAGGTGAACCTGGTTCTTCTCCATGTTTACGGTCCAAGCCTCTGTGTACGTGGAGGTGAACCTGGTTATTCTCCGTGCTCGTGGAATGTATTTAGTCTTTGAACAGTGCCAGACATTATAAATACATTTTAAAACCTATTTTCACCATTTTTACACTTCCAAGCTTCCTTTGAGAGAGAAATTTCATGGGTTTCCAAAGTAAAGTGATTGGGTAACTATTTTCCAACCTATTTCATTAATTTACATTGGTTAATTGTGATTTTAAATTCTAATTTTGGGATTTAAATGGTGGAATTAGGGAATTTTTGGGACATTGATTCCTACAGTTTAATTGATGATTTCTCCCTCATCTTAGCTCCGTTTTTAAAATCGATTTCAGTGTTGGAATTCTTATTTCGAGGAGAATGTTTTGATGTACAAATTTCCTGATTTCCAGTGACTTTTTCGGCATGAGATTTTTTATTATTTTACCTTTTCTCCCTGAATTTATTGATTTTAATGTCACTAGATTCTTTATGTGATTGTGGTGATTTGGAGTACCGTAGAAGGGGAAAAGCGGCAATTGCTTCTTAATTTGGAGATTTTATTTGAGACAAGTGGACTTCTAACTTTTGTTAAATATGAATGACCTTGTATGCTCCTATGTGTATGACAATTGAGTATTTGAGGGTAGAATTCTCTCATTCTGGGCTTGATCGTGACTTTTCGTATTGAATTCTTGAGTATATGGATATATATTGATGTAACACCTCTCATGTGCTTCAAAAATGTCCTATAGTGTACTTCTTGGATATCTCAAAATCCATGCATGATTTCGCAAATCCGACTTCATATTCTTTTTCAGGTGGCAAAATTGTGTAGGAGATGGGTGGCCTTCGATTTTTAGATAACCCATAGCGAAAAATAACCATTCACTACGGGAGCCGAGACAGTGTGCATTTGCGACCGGTCCGCATGGTGCCCTAGGTGTGGACTGTTCACGCTCAAGATACGGGTCTTTTTATAAGTCAAAGCGATCGTCAAAGTAATAAACCTAACCAAGGTTAGGGTCGAATCCCACAGGGAGTATGGAGACATTATCAACTCAATGCATCAATAGACAATTCAAGAATTAACTAACTCAATTCCCAAAAAGGGGGAGGAGGGTTTGCAATGATTGATAGAAAATTAAACTAAGCTAACTAAAAGGAGAAACAATCAAATTGGAGAGCAACTTGAGTAATTTTGTTCCCCATGATTCACTAACTTAGTTTCCCTGGATAACACAACTCTAAATTGGGACATTGCATACACGACAATAATTTAACTTCTTCTAGCCCTCTTCTGAAGGTGAAGGTCGAATTTCACTATGCGGCTTGGCTAGTCCCCGTAGTGTGTTAAACTAACCATTACCCATTGTCCTAGTCAACATCCCCTTGGCCGGGTTTAGTTTATTAGACGAGAAGGAATTGATCGAATTCTTTTAACCATTCTTTTCCTATTCACCACTATTTGGATCTGGATCATGATACTAGGCGAGATCTAATGCTGGCTATCATTATACAACATGCAACATGAAGATAAATAGCTAGTATATGCAAATACCCATCTCAAGAATTGCTCAATATCCGGGTTTTCTAAGTAGATACTCATGGTTCCCACAACCCCCAAGTTGTGGGTTTAGCTACTCATAGCTTGGGCAAGTAAATAACTAATGAAAAGAGAAGACAGTCAAGGACTTACCCAAGAAGATTGAAGGGCAATAAAAATCACTTTGTACTGAGAATCACAAGATTGAAAAATAAATTGAATCCACAAGTGATATCTCTTCTCCAAAATTTAGTCTCCAAAGATAAATCCTAAAAATTACTCCTAAAATTTCGTGCTCTCACCTCTCTGAACTATCTCTCTCATTCTATGTTAAACCTGCTGCTAAGAACCTAAAATATTCTATTTATAGTATTTACAATCAAGTCCCTAAATTAATTAGGAAAAACTGGTCGGTGCCTAATACGGGTCGTAGTTAGGACTCGTAAATAGAGTAACAGCCATAATCGGGCTGTCGTGGTCAGCCTCCTGCATCTTGGACTTCACTGATATGAAACACCTTCATGATTCATAGTCTAATCTTTGAATCGTATCAACTTCTCGTAATCCATATTTGCATCACTTGGTCCAAATCTGATCAACACTAGAAATCTCTATGAAACCTCCCTTTACGACTCGTAGAGAGAACTACGACTCGTAACTGGGTCTCGTGTGGATGAACTTCAGCTTTTGCTCCAACATCAAAAACTTTTACGGTACCACCTCTATGACTCATAGACTGAGCTATGACTCGTAGAGGGTCTCTGTTAGCCCCCGTAGTTCGTTAAATTAAGGATAATTATTCAATTGGGAAATTTGGTTGCGGATGTTGTGTAAAGTGAACTTAAGTAGATTTTTGGTGCATGATTAGAGTATCAAGTGAATTTGGCATGCATAATTAAATTGGAGTCGGAAGTCCTCGATTGGATTAAAATAGAAAAGTTCGGGGACCAAAGGGATCAATAGGT
>JAPFFP010080141.1:0-46106 GCA_026153255.1 Solanum medicagineum | reverse complement strand
TTTTAAGTCTATACCATGAGATGATTTACCTATTATGATTATGCATGTTTTAAGCATTAGAACCATGATCTCTCTTGGGATTTGATGAGGGGTTTCAATGTATTTTGCAAGATGGTATTACCAAGTATTTGTGGGCTGTTTTACTTCAATATTTCTTGCATGATTTCACTCTTTAATTGCATGGTTTTACACTAGTATTACACACCCGCCAGGTGTTTGATACCATGTCCGGATTATGTATCTTGAGTTGTTAAAGGTCTAGAGCATGGTATATGAGTTTAATGATTTTATGATGATGAAAGTACGACATTCATATGTGTCATGAAAAGTATATATAGTGATAGAAGTTACTCGATTTGAGGTTTTGGTACCTCATTAACCGAATTGAGGGGTTGGTACTTCAATCACCTAGATAGGGGGTGGTACATTCGATAACCAAGTTGAGGGGTTGGTACCTCAAGCACCTAGGATGGGAGGTCATAAACCCATTAGCCAAATGATGGTCTATTTTTACGCACGTAATATGTTCTCTATAAGCATGTTTTACTTCAATTATCATTCTTACATGTCATATTATTTGTATGCTATTCACTACTTATGATTATGCATTTTGCCTATGATGTCCATCTCTTGTTGCATTGCATCCTACATAATTAGTACATTCAAACGCACTACCGCTTACATGATGTTAACATGTAGGAACCGAAGCTCCATTTGGTCATCACCCTCCTCTACGTGGCTAGTACGAATTCTCTCAAGCTAGTTGGTGAGTCCTCTATTCAGGGGACAATGTCTATGTTTTTATGCTATGTATTAAGATTATTTTTCTTTATGGTATGCTTTGACTGTGAGGGTGAGCCCGGTCGCTTGTCTTGGGCCCCACTATGTTCTATTCTTAGAAGTGTTGTTGGATAAGATATGTATTGATGCTATAAGCTTTGACTCTCTTGACTCTATGATGTTTTATAATATGAAAGATGCCCCTTAGCCCCGATTACCCCTATTTAGAATCTTCTATTGATATTTTATTGCTTCTGCGACCAAGGATATGTAATGATATGCTAAGAGGCTTGCTTGGGGTCCCTTTGGGTTCCCCATGTGTCGTGTCATATCTAGGTCCCAGGCTTGGGTCGTGACAACAAGACATAGAGATTCTACTTGGAGGTGGGAATTTGGATTTTGTGGTTGGGTTGCCCAAGACTAGAAAGGGTTTTGATTCCATTTGGGTTCTGGTTGATAGGATGATGAAATCGGCTCACTTTCTACCGGTTAAGACCGCATATGGGGATGACTATTATGCTAGGTTGTACATTCATAACTTGGTGAGGTTACATGGGGCTCCTTTGTCCATCATATCGGATCATGGTGCTCAATTTACTTCACATTTTTGGAGGTTCTTTCAAAGGGGTCACGGTACAAGAGTTAAACTTAGTACGACCTTTCACCCTCAAATGGACAGCCAAGACGAAAGAACTATCCAAACACTTGAGGATATGCTTAGGGATTATGTATGGAGCTTAAGGTTATTAGGGATGATCATCTTTCATTGATTGAGTTTGCCTATAACAATAGCTATCATTCTATCATAGGTATGACCCCTTTTGAGGCTCTCTATGGTAGACGTTGTAAATCACTGATTGGGTGGTTTGAGGTTGGATAGGTGGCTTTCTTGGGACCAAATATATTATGGAGGCTCTTGAGAAGGTTAGGATGATTAGAGAAAGGTTGAAGACAGCCCAAAGTCACCAAAAGTCCTTTGCCGATGTGAGGAGAAGGGATCTTGAATTCAAAGTTCGTGATTGGGTCTATTTGAAGGTTTCACCCATGAAGGGCGTGGTTCATTTTCGTAAGAAGGCAAGTTGAGCCTAAGATATGTGGGTTCTTATAGGGTAATGAGGAGGATTGGCAAGGTAGATTATGAGTTGGAGTTGCCTAGCGAGATGGATTTGGTTCATCCGGTGTTTCATGTGTTTATATTGAGGAAGTGTGTGCTTGATCTGAATGTTGTTGTTCCATTAGATGTGGTGGGTACAGTTAAAGAAACATGACTTATGAGGAGGTTCCATTAGATATCTTGTATAGGCAAGTGAAGAGGCTAAGGAACAAGGACATTGCTTCCGTTAAGCTCCTTTGGAGGAATCAATAAGTCGAAAGTGCTACATGAGAGGCCAAAGCAGACATGCATAAATGATATCCTTATATTTTCCTCTCCACTCAAGCCTAAGGAATTAATCTAAGTCCCCTACGTGATTTTAAGTCTAAGTTCAGCTGATGACAGTTGCATGCAATCATGTTTTATTGACGAGTTCATAGTGATTTTACACTTATGTCGAAATTTTCGAAATGATGCTTAACTGTATTGTTGCATCCCTGTGTGGGCTGAAATTGTCATTTTTACATCTCTCATATAAGTCTCTTTGACATTCGAAGACGAATGTTCCCAAGGGGAATATATTGAAACGACCCTAGAAAATGCCCGAAAATGTGCCTCGGAAATGCCCGGAATTGTAATTTCCATATATCTCAAACTCCATGCGTGATATCAAAATTCTAACTTCATAGTATTGATCAGGGGATCAAAATGAGTGGAAGATGGGTCTAACCCCAATTTAAAAGCAACAGTAGCAAAGTTTGAAAATCACAAAAATGCGATTTCCAGAGAGCATCCACGCCCCTGGCGCGATGCGCCATGGGCGCACTATAGTGTATTTATGGCTTCCAGTTTCTATCTAGGTCCAAGGCCTTTGGGTCTTGGGCCAAAGCCTTCACATGTATGAAAATACCTACACTTAGACATATTTCACCTTCATATCATTCAAGACATTCCCAAATACTCTCTCAAAAACTAGGATAAATATTTCACCTCAAAATTCAATTGTCCGAATCCTTTCCATATCTCAGAGAATTCATCCAAGCTTCAAGTCTCCATTTAAATCTTCTTGCAAGGTATGTGGGTTTCAACCAATGGGTCCTTCCACCCATGGTGCCTAAGCTTCCTCTATAGCTAAATTGTATGATCTAAAGTTGATTTACTCATGGGTCTTACTTATTATGAATCTCACTGCACACTATGTTGGGGTTTCATGAAATGGTGATTTTTTAGCATGTTTTGAGCTATGAATCTAAGATCTATTGTGAAATCTGATGAAGGGTTTTGGTGTATATTGCTTAAGGGTATTAGCAGGTATATATTAATGGTTTTACACTGAATTTTCTAGCATGATTGCACTCTTGAATTGCATTGATTTACACTAGCTCTACAGACCCACCAAGTGTTTGATAAAATGTCTGGTTATGGATTCTTGAGGAATTGAAGGTCGAATGCATTTCTTATGAGTTGAATGACTTTATGATAATGAAAGGAATGTATGTACATGATATTCTCCTATATAGTGTTGGAAATTGACCATGCCCTACTCGGTGTCTAAGAACCCGAGTAACCATGTCGAGGGGTTTGAACCTTGATAACCAGGTTGAGGAGTTTGTACCTCAATCACTAGGGGTGGTAGGGTGCAAGTATCCACCAACCAATCAAGGGGTTAATACCTTAATAACTGGATTGAGGGGTTTGTACCTCAATCACCAAGTGTGGTAGGGTGCGATGATCCACCAAGCAATAAAGGGGTTTGTACCTTGGTAAATTTTGAAATCATTAATGATGGTCTCTTCTTACACATGTATTATGTCTTATGTAAGCATGATTTACTTTAAGCATCTTCCATGCATGCCATATTGCTATATGCTACTCATTGCCTAGGCTTATGTGTTTCAATTATGTTGCGTATCTCTTTTTGCATTGCATCCTACATACTTAGTACATTCAAACATGCTAAAACATACTCTATCCCTACATGATATTACCATGTAGGAACCGGAGCCCCACTTGAGCATCTTCCTCCACGTGGCTAGTACGAATTCTCTCAAGCTAGTTGGTAAGTCCTCAATTTCAGGGGCCATGTCTATGATCTCATGCTATGTACTAAGACTTTCTTTCTTTTATGTATGTACTGACTATGAGGGTGAGTCTGGTTGCTTATCTCAGCCCCCGCTCTTATCTATGTTGTGGAGGTATTGTTGGACATGTTATGTATTGAGCCTTAACTCTCTTGTTTTGATGCTTATGTTATGAAAGTATCCCTTTACCCTTATTTCTACTATTATTATGTTGTTTAGTTGCTTCCATGATCAATGATGTGTAATGTTATATTAAATGGCTTGTTTGGGGCCCTTTTAAGTTCCCCCATTCGCCGTGTCACATCTAGGCCCTAGGCTTGGGTCATGACAGGTATACCTTGGATTCCAAGTTGTAGTTCGCTTGATCTATATCGATTGCGGTCTCTTCCCACACATGTGATATGTACTATGCAAGTTGTATGAATTACAAGCATGTTTCACTTCAAGCATTGATCATACATGCCATATTGAAATTTTACTTACCAATTGCTTATGATTATGCATTTTGACGATATTGGCTTGTGGCTTGTTGCATTGTGTCCTCCACACTTAGTACATGCAAATGTACTAACGCATACTCTATGCCTACATGATATTACCATGTAGGGACCGGAGCACCTTTGGATCATCCTCCACGTGGCTTGTTCGGTACTTCAGAAGATAAGCTTTGGTGAGTCCACAAGTCCGACGACACTATCTATGCTACTCTTTCCATTTGATATTTCTTTATGTGGAATTCTTGTTACTATAAGGGTGAGCCCGGAAAGTGTCTTGGCCCCCACTCCATTCCATGTTAGAGTTATTGTTGGATAGTTGATGTACTTATGCTATGAGCTTGACTTTTTTATGCTTTTATAAATATCAAGACTTCCCTTAGTCCCGCTTCCCTTATTTATAACTCTTGTGTTGTTTATTTTTCTTCCGCAACCAAGGATGTGTGGATGATATGCTAAGAGGCTTGTTTGGGGTCCTCTCGGGTTTTCATTTGTCATGTCACGTCTAGGCCCTAGGCTTGGGTTGTGACAAACTTGGTATCAATGTTCGTGATTACTTCTCTTATGCACGTTTTTTTGACATTCGAGGATGAATGTTCCCAAGGGGGAGTTATTGAAATGCCCAAAATTTAGCTCATAATCATAATTTTCATATATCTCAAAATTCGTGCATGATATTGAAAAATCAAACTTTGTATTCTTGATCGGGGGTAAAATTGAGTGAGAAAGTGGTATAATCAAGATTTTAGAGGACCCATAGCGAAAAATGATTTTCGCTAATTTTCGTAAAACATTGTCTGTCCATGCCCAGGACACGACGCGACTGGGGCGCAGATTAGTGTTAATTTTGACTTTGCGTTTGCTCCACGTCGTGGACCAGACGCGGAGTAGTGCTAATTTTTCCTTGATTTTCCTGTGTCGGCCAAGGGCATTGGGGTCAGAGCCCCATGCCCACTTATGCGCGAAAACACTCACACTCAGCCATTTTTCAACTCTATATCACTCAAAACCCTCACAAAAACCTCTCCAAGACGTAACCAAATATCTCATTCAAATTTCAAGGATTTCAAGCTTAACTTTGGAACTCAAGGATTCACTTCAAGCTCTAAGTTTCCTTCAAGCTCATCTCAATAAATCCCAAGTTTGAGGTATGTGGGTTTCATCCATTGGGTCCTTTCACCCATAGAGCCCAATCTTCTTTTTTTATGAAAATTGCATGTTTTCAAGTTGTATCATATATGGGTATCTCTTATTATGGATTTGATTATAAATTATGTTGGGGTTTTATGAAATGTTGATTGATTATGCATATCTATCTATTTCAAGTTTATATTATGAATTGATTTTGTATGTTGAGACTATGCATGTTTTGAGATGTGAGACTATGATCTATTATGAGATTTGATGATGGATTTCAAGGTACCCTACATGAGGGATTTACTATATGTTGGTGGATTGATTTGCATTCCTAAATTGTATGATTTGAAACAAGCATTATAAACCCTCCAAGTGTTTGACAAAATGTCATGACAAGGATTCTCAAGTTATTGATGATCTATTACATGATTTACAAGTCAAGTGACTTTATGATGATTAAGGGCTTGCATGTATGTATTGAATTCATGAAAAGTATCTATGATGTTGCAAGCAGACAACAACTTTTTGAGGGGCTGACATTCTTCAATCACCTTGTTGAGGTGGTGACATGCCTCAATCACCTTGTTGAGGGGGTGACATGTCTAGATCACCTTGTTGAGAAAGTGATATGCCTTAATCACCTTATTAAGGGGGTAACATGCCTCAATCACCATATAAAGGGGTGACATGCCTTAGATTCTGAGTTTTAGTTTGCTTGATCTATCTCGGTTATGGTATCTTCCCATACATGCATGTGATATGTACTATGCAAGTTGTATGAATTACAAGCATGTTTTACTTCATGAATTGATCATGCATGCCACATTGAAATTTTACTTATCCATTGCTTATGATTATGTATTTTGACTATATTGTCTTATGTCTTATTGCATTGCATCATACATGCTTAGTACGTTGAGACGTGTTAAAGAAAACTCTATGCCTACATGCCATTACCATGCATGGACCGAAGAAGCTTTTGATCATCCTCCACTGGCTAGTTTGGTGCTTCAGAAGATAAGCTTTGGTGAGTGCTCAAGTCCGAGGACACTATCTATGTTACTCTTGTTGTTTGATATTTCTTTATGTAGAATACTTGTTACTATGAGGGTGAGCCCTGAAAGTGTTTTGGCGCCCGCTTCATTCAAAATTAGAGGTGTTGTTGGATATTTGATGTACTGATACTATGAGCTTGACTCTTTTATGCCTTTATAAATATCAAGACTTCCCTTAGTTACGCTTACCTTATTTATAACTCTTGTGTTGTATATTTTGCTTCCTCGATCAAGGATGTGTGAACAATATGCTAAGAGGCTCTTTTGGGGTCGCTCAAGTTCCCATTCATCATGTCACGTCTAGGCCCTAAGCTTGGTTCGTGAACCGAAAAGGTGCCTCAGAAATGCCCATAATTGTAATTTCCATATATCTCAAAATTTGTGCATGATATCAAAAATTTGACTTCATATTCTTGACCAGGGGGAAAATTGAGTGGGAGATGGGTATAACCCGGATTTTAGAAAGCCCTTAGCAGAAAATGATTTTCCCCATATTTGCAATCTCCAGAAACTATTGGCGACAACTCCATGACGCGGACCCGTCGCTGAGCAGTGTTGTGACTTCCTTAATTTTTTAGTTTTGGCCTAACACATTGGGGTCTTGGCGCAATGCTTATAAATAAAAAAAATTATACTTAGCCATTTTAAACTCTATGTCACTTAAGACACTCTTAAAACCCTCTCTAACACTTAACCAAATATTTCACCCGAGTTTTAGTGTCTCGAGCTTAATTCCAGATCTCAAGAACTTCATTCAAGCTTCAAGTTCTCATTCAAATCTACATCAAGGAAAGCCCCAAATAAATTTGAGGTATGTGGGTTTCAACCATTGGTCCTTTCACCCATGGTGCCCAACCTTCCTTTTTATGAAAATAGCATGTTCGCAAGTAGTATTATTTATGGGTATTACTTATTATGAATTATGATTACAAATTATGTTGGGGTTTGATGAAATGATGATTTGAAGCACATGTCTACCTATTTCAAGCTTATACTATGAGATGGTTTGTCTATTGTGACTATGCATATTTTGAGCTATCAAACTATAATCTATTATGAGGTTTGATGAGGGATTTCAAGCTATCTTGCATGAGTATTTTTACTATGTGTTGGTGGCTTGATTTACATTGAGTTTTCTCACATGATTTCACTCTTGAATTAAATGATTTTGAACCAGCATTACACACCTGCCATGTACTTGATAAAATGTCTTGACATGAATTCTTGAGTTATTGATGATATATTGTATGGTTTAAAAGCCAATTAGTGACTCTATGATGACTAAGGGAATGTATATACATGTTGAGTTCATGTAAAGTATCTATAGTGTTGAAAGAAAGTTGACCACACCTTGTTGAGGGAGTGACATGCCTCAACCACTATGATGGGGGGTGTTATGCCATCTACCTTGTTGAGAGGTATCTACCTTGACCACTATGATGGGGGGTGTTATGCCCATCTACCTTGTTGAGGGGTATGTACCTTGGCCACTATGATGGGGGTGGCATGCCCATCTACCTCGTTGAAGGGTATGTACCTTGACCACTATGATGGGGGTGGTATGCCTATCTACCTTGTTGAGGGGTATTTACCTCAATCCCCTTCCAAGGGGGTGGCATGCCTTGGAGTTCAAGTAAAGCTTGCTTTGGCTATGTGGATATGATCTCTTCCTACATATGTATGATATTCTATACAAGCATGTTTTACTTCAACCATTGATCATGCATGCCATATTGTTATTATACTTATCCATTGCTTATGCTTATGCATTTTGACTATGTTGCCTATGTCTTATTGCATTACATCCTACATACTTAGTACATTCAAATGTACTAATAGATACTTTATGCCTACATGATGTTACCATGTAGGAATCGAAGCTCCTCATGATTATCCTCCACGTGGCTAGTTTTGGCATCTTGAAGATAAGCTTTGGTGAGTCCTCAAGTTCGGGGATACTAGCTATGCTACTCTTGCTTTTGTTATCTCTTTATGTTGAACATTTGGTACTATAAGGGTGAGCCTGAAAAGTGCCTGGCCCCTGCCCAATCTATGCTAGAGGTGTTATTGGAACAATTGATGTAATTATGCTATGATCTTAGCTCTTGAATGTTTTATGATTATCTAAGACTTCCCTCAATTAGACCCGCTTCCCTTCTTTATGTCTCTTGTTGTTGATGTTTTGCTTCCGCTACCAAGGATGTTTCATTGATATGCTAAGAGTCTTGTTTGGGGTTCATTCGGGTCCTCCATTCGCCGTGTTTTGTCTAGGCCCTAGGCTTGGGTTGTGACAATAAGAGACTACAGTCCTGCTACCCTCCTCAAGTTACATAAACTCATCCTTTTTGTGATCTCTTAAAGTCTAGGGCATATACTTCTCAAAAAATAAAGCATGGAACTAAACCCATGTAACTGGTGGCAAGACTGACAATCAATACTCCACTAAGGCTCTCCTTTTTTTCTTAGCATCCCCTTAGAGAAAAGGTCATGAACTCAACCCCATTTTGATGTACAATACCTAACTCATGAAGCCACTCATAATGATCCAAGATGAACTCATAAGCATCCTGACTCTCTAAAACTTGTAACAATAAAGGCTTCAGTTTTAGAACTTGTTTAACCTATCATGCTCAGTATCAATGTAAGATGTATCATGACCTAAAGGGAATGTTTTGGTAGGGAGACATGAAAAAGGACCTTGCAGAATTTGTGTCTCAATGTCCAAATTGCCAACAAGTGAAAGTAGAACACCAAAAGCCAGGAGGTTATATGCAGTGTATAGAGCTTCTAACATAGAAGTGGGATATGATCAATATGGATTCTGTTACCGGGTTGCCTCGCTCATTTCAGAAGTTTGACTCCATATGGGTAATAGTTGACAGACTCATAAAGTTAGCACACTTCTTGCCAGTCAGGAGTGATTACACAGCTGAAGAGTATGCCAAGCTGTACCTCAAATACATAGTCAGGCTACATGGAGTCCCAATCTCCATTATCTCTGATCGGGGGGCTCAATTCACTGCAAAGTATTGGAAGTTTTTCCAAAGGAGTTTAGGGACACAAGTGAACTTGAGTACAGTATTCCACCCTCAAAAAGACGGCCAAGCAGAACGCACCATTCGGACACTTGAAGATATGTTGCGAGCTTGTACATTGAACTTTAAAGGTAGTTGGGTGGACCATTTGCTACTTATTGAATTTTCCTATAATAATAGCTACCACTCAAGTATCAAGATGACACCTTATGAAGCTTTGTATGGAACGAAATGTACATCGCCAATTGGATGGTTTGAAGTGGGTGAAACCACCTTGCTTGGGCTAGACCTAGTACAACAAGCCATGGAAAATGTTAAGGTAATATAGCAGCAGCTAGAAACAGCCCAAAGTCATCACAAATCATATGCAGATGCTAGAAAAAGAGGACTAGAGTTTTCAGTAGGGGATTGGGTATTTTTAAAGGTGTCTCCAATGAAAGAGGTTATGAGATTTGGTAAGAAAGGAAAACTGAGCCCACATTATATAGGGCTATATATAATTATTAAGAAGTTCGGGCAAGTTGCATATGAACTAGAGCTACCCCATGAGCTTTCAATGGTTCATCCAGTTTTCCATGTCTCAGTGCTTCGAAAATGCATAGGCTACCCATCCCCTGTCACTCCTATTGAGGATGTGCAAGTTACAGAAGATCTCACCTATGAAGAGGTACCTATTGCTATTCTAGATCGTCAAGTTAAGAAGCTAAGGAATAAAGAGATAGCTTCAGTAAAAGTACTCTAGAGAAATCAACAAGCAGAAGAGATAACATGGGAGGCTGAGGACGTGGTAAAATCAAAATTCCCTTACTTATTTGAAGCTAAATAGGAAGTCCAACATGTAGAGTTGAGACACTAATAGGTACGTGTGATTGAATACTTATTGTGTTGTCAAAAGTTTGTGTGAGTAAAGGTTTAACCTTAGTTAAGCTATCCAATTGTGCTAACATTTGAGGAGGAATGTTCCTAAGGGGGGGAGGATGTAACACCCCACCTATTATAATACTAGTACTATGCAAATGAAACATGATATGGCTTTTTAAATTAGCGCCTATTTTTAGAAGTGCTTGGATCTCATGTTATAGGGCGATATGTGCGTCTAACGCTTTAGAAGGTCGAGTGTATACATGTTTTGTGTTAAGTTGAGGATATCACAGCCCTAATAAAGTGAGAGAATTGAGGTGCTTCAAGAACTTAGGAAGCTAGCAGGTGAGTCACCTACTTGCTTAGCTTAAATTTGCTAGCTAAACGGAGATGAGGCCAGATGTCGAATTTGTCCAAGTCCGATTATGAATAAAGTCTGTGTTAAGGGTGTAACTTTAGACCATGTTTTAGCATCTTAAATGGACTATATTTTCAGCCCAAGAAGGATATTAAAGGATCCCAATGACATCATAATTACTTTGATAATTTAGGCCCAAACTAACTAAGAGAAAGGGGAAAAATGGGCAGCAAAGGCCCATTAGTTTGCAACCCAATAAGGCCCAAGTAAAAGGGACAAAATGGTACCTTACTAACTTTATAAAATAAGGCTTAAAAGGAAAAAGAAAGTCAACCAAAGTAATCCTTCAAAAGGGGTTACAAGCAGCAAATTTAACTCATTCTTAGACTTGGAAAATTTCAGTTTTCACAAAGATTCTTTGTTCTTCTTTCTTGACTTTGTAAAGTAGCAAAAAAAAGCTTTTAGGGTTCTTAAGGAGGCCCTCAACCTTGAAGGTAAAAGTAAGTGATTATAGTTATGTGTTTAATAAGGTTTCATAATGAAAAACAAGAGACTATGTTGGTTAGGTATATGCTAAAAATTTTGGACAGCATGTGTTCCAAGATTGTTATACATTGTTTCTTGTTTATTTGGAAGCTTTTATCTTTTTGGTTGGGTTGATTATGAATGGAGGGTATTGTTCATAATGAGTATTGGTTCTTTAATGATGTATAAAGGCTGGTTCACCATTTTTATAGTCCGTAAATGTGAGTTCTTGTGTGATATAGTAATTGTGCTCGTATTACGAACTTGTGGGCTGATTGATTGAGGACTATGGTCTCACGTCCTCCACCTATTTTGAGGAATATTTTTGAACTGTTTTAGGATTGGTCTTATGTGTATATATGGTGGGGACAGTTTGGTTAAAGTTGGAACAGGTTTGGAATTGTCGACGTCAAAATATAGCGAAGGGATGTAACGTTATGCCGCCTATTTGATTGTTGCATAGAATTGTTATGTGTTGTGCTTTGTGGGCTGTTGTAAGACTGTTATGGCACTAAAAGAGGCTGCACATGATATGTATGTGAGAATGTGTATTAGAAAATATGATTACCGGAGGAAAGCTTGAAAGAATACGCTCAGGTTTATAATTATCCGCTTGTTGCATGGGTGTTAGTTTTTATGATATTGGGCTGCCACGAAGTGTTTCTTTGCAGCTAATACTAGTATTATTGCCTAATATATTGTAGATAAATATTTGAGGTAAAAAGTGTCACTCCAAGGTAGCAACAAGGTCATACAACGAGGTATGTAAGGCTACTCGATTTCGTATTACTTGGCAGGAAACCTAGATTCTTCCTTGGTACATAGAGGCTCTTATCTACTTCGACATAACAAACAGCAATGCCTTCACTATTTCACATGTTCATATGCTCCCATACATAGTCACTTACAAACCTGCATACATACTTGGATACCAAGATACACGAGTTCGTTCTACTAAATAAAGTTCATGTGTTGTTCTACCTCCTATGCATTTCATTATTTGTGTAACCTACTCCTTTCATTATGGTGTTGTCTTTTGTGATTATTTACATGTCATATGTTGTATCTGCAGTCCTCCAGTTTCAATATTATGACCACCAAAAGAAGCATCTCAAAAGTAATTGAAAGATAAAGTATATTGCTTATTGATAGGTGGTAACCCGAGAGGTGGAAGAATCACCTAGCCAGGGTCAATCCTTTCACTGAGGGTAGCCAAAGGGGTTAAAGGAAAAGCCTAGCCAAGGCCGATCCCGATAAAGATTTACCACTAATCAGCTGGTCATTTGTAGTACATGTTGTGCACAGATTATATAGTAAAGGTAAAGTTATAAAAAGAACATAAAGTACATGATCCCACAACATAACTAAGTGTGGTCTCTTATCTTTACACCAGTGCATAGTTTCATTTGAGTTGTTACTTCATATACAATATTTCTTATCTTACATATTCAGTACATTATCTCGTACTGACATCCATCATGGGGGACCTGCATTTCATGTTGCAGGTACAGGTACTAGTAGATCTTCCTAGTAGGAGTACAGGATATCCAGCTGTTGTTACCAAGCTCCAGGTTGCTTCGAAGCTTTGTGTGTCTAGCGCTTATATTTTTGTATTGTATAGTTAGTCGAGGTGGGGCTTGTCCCAAACCTTGTCAGATACTTTTCCTTATATAGAGGCTATGTAGACTATGTAAATTAAAGTGTAGTCATGTCTTGTACTTTAGACACCGTGGCCCAAAGGCCTAGCCATATACATTTCCTTTTGGCTTGTTATTACAGTTTGCCTTCTTAAATGCATGTTGAATGCAGAAATCCCTTATAATGTGTATAGAAAGTGCATAGATATAGGTTGGTTCTCCCAGGCCGTATTGGCAATGAGTGTCAGTCCACCTTAATGGGACTTTGGGCGTAACATGGAACTTCTTAAGAATTACGATATGAGTGTGCATTATCATCCCAGTAAAGCTAATGTTGTGGTGGATTCTTTGAGTATAGTGTCTATGGGTAGCCTAGCTCTTGTTGATGGTGGGGGCAAAGAGGTGGCTATAGAGGTCCATCGGTTGGCTAGATTGGGGGGTTAGGTTGGAAGAGGTTGCTAATGGTGGCATTGTGGTTGTTGATGGTTCAAAGTCTTTATTGGTTGATGAGGTGATAGAAAAGCAAGATTTTGATCCCTTCTTGTAAGAAGAAGGCCTTGGTGAAAGAGGACAAGGTGGAGGTTTTCTCCCAAAGGGGAGATGGTACCCTTAGATACCAAGGTAGGTCACTCTTAAATACCAAGGTAGCCTTGGGGGTCCTCATTTACCTTTGACCCATAGTATTCCAGGGGATTCATCCTCATGAAATCTCTCACCCAAGAAGCTAGTGTGTGAGCATGAGGGGATAGGGCCCCTTGGTTGGCTTGGTTAGCCACAATTTGTGCAAGCAAAGTGAGAGAATACAGGAGCTCTCCATTAGCCGGTTGCTCCTCGGGTGTGCGGGCTCTTCTACCTCTTGTGTTGGTCATGATCTAGCGTGGCAAAGAACAATCATTAGGAGGGAATAACCTTACTTAAACTCTACAGAATGACTTAGAACGACTTAGAACATGAAGAAGGGACACTTCCTAAAATGCCTCATAACCTCCTACTAATAGTTGTGGTGCACATCACAACCATGAATAAGACATTAATCGACGTGGTGTGTTGGACTCTGAGGATCTAACAATGTAATGCTCTGATACCAAGTCTGTCACGACCCAAGCCTAGGTCCTAGACGTGACACAATGAATGGGAAACCCGAAGGGACCTCAAGCAAGCATCTTAACATATCACTACACATCCTTGGTCGCGGAAGCAATAGAATACAACAAGAAGTAGTAAATTAGGACAACCTGGGGCTAAGGGATACACTTCCATATCATAGACATATAGAACAAGAGAGTCAAGGCTCATAGCATAGATACATAACATTTCCAACAACACATCCACTACATAGATAAGAGCGGGGGCCACGACAAGCAACCGGGCTAACCCTTATAGTCAATACATAACATAAAAGAAAGATACTCTTTGTATATAGCAAGAGATCATAAGCAACATCCCCAAAATGGAGGACTCATCACAAGCTTGAGAGACAATCGTACTAGCCATGTGGAGGAGTAGGATCATTAAGTGGTGATCCGGTTACTATATTGTGACATCATGAAGGCACAGAGTATGCGTTAGTACATTTGAATGTACTAAGTATGTAGGATGCAATGCAAAAAGTGATAAGAACCATAGACAAATACATAACATAGGCAATGAATAAGCTTATAGCAATATGGAATGTATGAATGATGCTTGAAGTAAATTCATGCTTATATAGATCATAATACGAGTGTAAGGAGTGATCATTCTTAGTGCAATCCAAGGCCTACCACCTCCTTGGAGAGGCGCATGAGATACAAACCCCTTCATGAGGTTGGTGGAGTACAAACCCCCCAACATGGTTGCATGGGCCTGCCACCTCCCGAGCGGGGCGATCGAGGTACAAACCCCCTAACAAGGCTACCCGGGCCTACAACCTCCCGAGTGCGGCTTGGTTATCCCCAACACTATAGATATAATATCATATATATATACACTTCTTTCATCATCATGTACATACATTCCTGTCCTCATCATTTCATCATTCAACTCATAAGACATGCATTGGACCTTCAGTTCCTCAAAAATCCATAAGCGGACATTTTATCAAACACTTAGAGGGTGTGTAATGCTAGTGTAAAAACATGCAATTCAAGAGTGTTATCCTGCTAGAAAATTAAATGTAAAACCATCAATAGCTACTTGATAACACCCTCAAGCAATATACATCAAAATTATTCATCAAATCTTAAAATAGATCTTAGATTCATAGCTTAAAACATAGTAAAACAATCATAATTTCATAAAGCCTAACATAGTGTGCAGTGCTTTTCATAATAAATGAGACCCATGAGTAAATATACTTTAAATCATGCAATTATTAAGAAGAGGGAACTTGAGCATCATGGGTGAAAGAAAACCATGAAAGAAACCCACATACCTTAGCTTTGGAGATGAACTTGATGAAGATTGGAGATGGAGACTTGAAGTTTGACTGAGAGCCTTAGAATCCGGATGACTTTGAGACTTGAATTTAGGAGGTGAAATTTTTCCAAGTGATTGAGAGTGTATTTGGGAATGTCTTGAATGATATGAAGGTGAAATAAGGCTAAGTATAGGCATTTTCACGCATGGGAACACTTAGGCCCAAGACCCAAAAGTCTTGGACTGAGATAGAAAATTGACCACAGAAATACACAAAAGCGCGCCCTTGGCGCGTCACGACGGGGGCGTGGATGCTCTCTGGAAATCACATTCTTGAAATTTTCAAATTTTGCTATGGTTGCTCTTAAATAGGGGTTAGACCCATTCTCCAATCAATTTTGCCCCCGAACAACAATACGTAGTCAGTATAGACACCTAATTTTTACCCTCCACAATAGGAATTAATTATTGAGCTTTTAATTTTGACAATTTCAAATAATTAGCTTTCAAAAGTACAAAAAAAATATTTTCTCAAATAATTTCACTTTTATTTTTAAGAGTTATTATTTCATAATTAATTTAATTATTTCAGATTGATAATATTAAAAGCTCTTTAATTAAATTGTATTAATTCGTCGTGTAGTCAAATTAGTCAATCAAATTCAATTTTATTACGTTTACTTGGTCGAAATTGCAATTGATTTGGCCAATTTTTAAATCAAATACTCTTACCACTTGAACCCATTTTTCAATCCTTCTTTTGGACCTATTTTAATTAATTTTGGACCAAATATTAGCCCAAACATGTCCAAACCCGGCCCAACTCTTTGTTTTTCAGCATACTTATAATATATACATACATATTTTATACATATATTCTCCTAAAAGCATGACCCTCACGCGCCCCATTTCCCTTTTTCCCTTTTCTTTTTCCTTCTCCTTCTCACGCGTAGACCCAACTCACCCATGAGCAGATGGAGCACTAACCTGGAAAAGCCTCTCTTTCCTCCAACATTCCCTACAACGAGTTCATACTTATGTGTCCCCTTCCCCGTACAAATTCATTGAGGGAATTTTCAGGTGTCCAACTCGTATTCTCCCTCTCTTGAATCAATGATCGAGATCCTCAAATTCGTTGAGGATTTGGCATAGTTGAGATTCCCTTATCTTCTTGAGGGATTTGAATTTTGAATTACCAAAAATCGACCCCTAATTTCTCGAATTTGCCCTAGGATTCCCCCTCCCCCCTAATTTGGAACCCTAGAAATCCTCTATATAATCCCCTTTATTCCTCACTGTTTAGGGGCCGTTTTTTTGTCATCTTTAAAACCCTAGAGAACCTCAATCAATTCTTCGTAGCGATCATTTACCTTCAAAAAAGTAGACATTAAGCCATTTTCCTAAAGAAAGCATCTAGAAAGACATCTAGTGTAGAGCCATGCTCAATCTGAAAAACCCCTTCGAACACCTTCAATTTCTTCAAAAGCTAGGTCGATGCTAAGGTTATTCAAGTAGAAGCTTCACTTTCAGATTCAAGTGGTGCTGGAATTTGTCGACTAAAGCTCATATCGTCCCAGAACGCTGCTCCAAGAAAGGTAACACTTTCATCTCACTCATCTTGATTTCATTTTAAGTGTCATGTCTGTGTTTGTTATGTCTGATGCTTGTTGTATTGTGACTGGTTCGTAGCTGTGTTTCGTTATCATCATTTGACAAGACATTTTTAGCCTTGTTTAAATGTTTAGGGTCTAGATTACATGCTGATTCCATGTTTCTTGTTTGTGGTTCCTTAGTCGATTTCAAGCTCTTCATTCAGTAACGTTTGAAATGTTTCATTTTCATATTTCATATATTAACAGTTAAGTCTCTGATGTGAGTTTGAGTTTTCTGTCGAGTGATCTCGAATCCATGAGTATATGTTTTGAAGTCTTTCCCCATCTTGTTTTCTGTCCCTACATCCCTACTTCAGTATATTGTTTTCAAGCATTTCAGCTCCATTTTTTGCTCTTAACTTCATCTTATACTGAGTTCATCTTTTCTGCTCGTGTTGGGTTTTGATTTGGATTTATCCGCATTTGTTCTAATTTTTTTAATTAGATTTAAGTTGTAGTGTTTCACCCCATTCAAATTTCTTTGTGACCTAATGGTTTGAGCTTGTGATATATGCTATCCGTTTTTTGACATTCCTTTGCTATGATAGAGAATAAATTAGTGTTTAAGCCCATGTTTACACATCTGATAACTGGTCGCTAACTTCATAAAATGAGTGTTATTTGGTTTGAGTCATGTAGGAAAGCTTCAGAGTTTTTCTTTGAGTTTGTGATGCCTTCTTCTCATTTCCGTTCTCTTCTAAGACTGTGACAAGACCTTCAAATCTTTTAAAATGATATGTGACTCATATTTTCTTGGTTTAATCCCCTGGCTGAATATGAAGGTTTAACCTGTGTTTATTCTCTTCTTTAATATGCGCGTTTCAGCAAGTTATACTCTTCTTTAGTCATTGGTTTCATGTCTTTAGGTTACAGTTATGAACATAGTCTGTTGGTATGATACTTGAGTCGTCTTGCTTTCTTTTAATTTTGGTATATCTTAAATCTGAGTTTTAGGGTCGCGATAAATGATACATGCCTTTGTTACATTAGAAGTTATTGAAAAATGCAGAAAATACTATCATGATCTCTGTTTGCATCTTTTCTTTTCAAGATCTGTCTACTGTTGGGTCAAAACGATGTTATGTTGCCTTAAATGGTTATGTATTATACCTTAGTCTCATTCTAGCATGTTAGGATACCTCCACTTTGATTTCCTGTAACATTCTAGTACCTTAAAAAGATAAGTTATTTAGTCTTTATGATGCATCAATTGGTTCCTTCTTACATTCACATTAGGTGTCATTTGGTTTTAAACTCTATTTTATCTTCTTCATCTCTAGAATCAGTTTTGTTTATTGAGTTAACAATGTTATGTTGCTTTGAATGGTTACAAGTTATGTTTTAGTCACATTTTAGCATAAATTAGGACCCATATTTCAAGATCTAATTGTTTTACAGCATCTTGAGGAAGACCAAGTTACTTAGCAGTAGTTGATTTGTTTCAATTTATGTGTGTTCTCTATTTTAAAAACTAGTCTTTTATGCTTCTTCTTGCGCCCATTGGCTAGAGCATTTGTTATCTTTCTAAGAAAACATTGGTTTCCCTCTATTTACAATTTCTTTGAATTCTGTTGTAAGTTTCTTGTGTTCAAATGTATGCCTTCCTTTTGATTTCTTTCTCAATCCTAGAGGATGTTTGCACAGGCAGTAGCTCTTTATGAGAGAATATTTGAATTTCATTTATTTCAAATAAGATCATGTTTAAATTAATATTTTTACTCATGTACTAATTTGTCTCTTTTCTTTATTGTATGAAATCGTCGTTCGTGAGTCCATTGGGACTCTTTATTTCTCCTTTGCATGTTTCGTTGGGTCATGGAGGCCCAAGTATTCTTTCAAGTCAGCCTCTTGGTCTAGGAAACGGAAGCTACAGGTCAATGGAAACTGATTTGCAGCTCACGGAAGCCGAAAAATCAGTGTGTATACACGTCTGATATACACTGAATATTCAATAGGATTAAAAGGGCAAAAGGCCTATTTTTCAATAGGCAGCAACAGGAGATGGTTATGGGCCTGACAGGCCCAATCCTTAGAATTAGGATAGGATATGAATTTGCGCTTGTCAAGCCCAATTTCAATTTTAATTGCTTTCCTTATGTTTTATTATCTATTTATAGTATTTTTTTTGTCTAACTCTAACATTAGCTTTTTATGGTTTGTTTGTTTAATCTAATTAATTGGCGCAACATGTCTCCATTTTTGTTAATTTCTATTTTTATGTTTTTCTTAGTGTTAAAACTTTTCCTACAATTTATTTTGGCAAAACTCTTGAAAAATTGGTTCAAGTATTGGTCAATCTCTGCAAACCTAGTCAATTTTGCAAAAAATAGTCATTTTGCAAATTTAGTCAACATCTTACAAATTTGGTCAATTCTTTCAAATTTATTCAACATTTTGAGAACCTAGTTAATTTTGCAAACTTAGTCAAGTTAGTCAATTTTCCCAAAGTTAGTCAATTTGTCAAATTTAGTTCAAATTTTCAAAGTTAGTCAACTTTCTAATCGTCGGTCAACCACAAGTTAGCGGTCATTTTGAGTGACTAATTTCTTCTCAAAATAGAAGTTGAACTCTTACATTTCTCTGAAATTTTGGGACTTTTTCTGTTAGGGTATTAAAATTCTATTTAAAGTTAATTTCTTTAAAAAATTAAGTGGCGACTTTGTTTTCTTAGTTTTCGAAAAATTGGTTTTCCTTATTAATTAAGTTTTAAAACTAATTTATCCTTAAAACTTCATTTTTTCAAATTAACAATCAGATTTTTGATATCGCGCACGAATTTTGTGAGATATATGGAAATTACGATTTCGGCCACTTCAGATGCATATTTTCGGGCATTTTTTTGGGGTGGTTTCAATATCTTCCCCTTGGGAAATTCGTCCCCGAATGTCAAAGAAATGTATCTGAGAGACTTGAACATGACAATTTCAGCCCACTTAAGGATACAACAATGCACTTAAACATCATTTCAAAACTCTCAACATAAGTGTAAAATCATCATGAACTTGTCAATCCAAACATGAATGCATGCAAATTTCATGGGCTGAACTTAGATCTAAAATCACATAAGGGACTTAGAATTAGTACCTTAGACTTGAGTAGAATGGAAAAGATAAGGATATCATTTTTGCATGTCCGCTTCGGCCTCCCATGTAGCACTTTCGACTTGTTGATTCCTCCAAAGGATCTTAATGGAAGCAACATCCTTGTTCCTTAGACTCTTCACTTGCCTATCTAAGATATCCACTGGAACATCTTCATAAGTCAAATTATCTTCAACTATACTAACAACAACCAATGGAACAATAGCATTCGGATCATCCACACATTTCCTCAACATGGAAACATGAAAAACCGGATGAACAAAATCCATCTCGCTAGGCAACTCCAACTCATAAGCTACCTTGCCAATCGTCCACATTTTCCTATAAAGACCCACATATCTTGGGCTTAACTTATCCTTCTTACCAAAACGGACCACACCCTTCATGGATAACACCTTCAAAATAGACCCAATCACCAACTTTAAATTCAAGCTCCCTTCTCTTCACATCGGCATAGGACTTTTCGCGACTTTGGGTCGTCTTCAACCTTTCTCTAACATCCTAACCTTGTCAACAGCCTCCATAACCAGATCTGGTCCCAACAAAGCCACCTCTCCAACCACAAACCACCCAATCGGTGATCTACAGTGTCTACCATAGAGATCCTCAAAAAGGACCATACTGATGAAAGAATGATAGCTATTGGTATAAGAAAACTCAATCAATGGAAGATTATCATCCCAACCACCCTTAATCTCCAATACACAAGCCCTAAGCATATACTCAAGTGTTTGGATAGTTCTTTCAGCTTGGCCATCCGTTTGAGTGTGAAAGGTCGTACTAAGTTTAACTCTTGTGCCAAGACCCCTTTGAAAGGACCTCCAAAATTGTGAAGTAAATTGAGCACTACGATCCAATATAATAGATAAATTCATAAATATGTAACCTAGAATAATCTTCAGCCCCATATGTGTTCTTAACCGGTAGAAAGTGAGCGATTTCATCATCCTATTAATCAACCCAAATAGAATCAAAACCCTTTCTAATCTTGGGAAACCCAACCACAAAATCCATATTAATCTCCCCCGACTTCCAAATAGGAATCTCTATGTCTTGGGTTAAGCCACCCGACCTTTGATTTTCGGCTTTGAATTGTTGGCAACTATGAAACCGAAAATAAATTTGGCAATGTCCCTCTTCATACCTCCCCACCAATACACCTCTCTCAATTCCCTATACATCTTAGTAGAACTGGGGTGAATAGAATAGGAAGAACAATGAACCTCATCAAAAATCTTTTCTTTCAAGCCGTCAACATAAGACACACATAACCTACCTTGGTATCTAAGGGTACCATCTCCCCCTTGGGAGAAAACCTCCACCTTACCACCCTTTAGCAATGCCTTCAATTCCAACAAGGCAGGGTCAAGATCTTGCTTAGCTTTCACCTCCTCAACCAATGAAGATCTAGAGCCATCAACTACCACAACAGCCCCATTATCCACCTTCTCCGGCCTAACTCCCAATCTAGCCAACCGATGGACATCCCTTACCACCCCTTTGCCACCATCATCAACATGAGCTAGGATACCCATAGATACCCAAGTCAAAGCATCGACCACCACATTAGCCTTACCGGGATGATAATGCACACTCATATCATAATCTTTAAGAAGTTCTAACCACCTCCTTTACCTCAAATTAAGATCTCTTTGTGTAAAGACATATTGGAGAATCTTATGATCGATGAACACATCAAGAAGCACCCCATACAAATAATGACACCAAATCTTTAATGCACATACCATGGCGGCTAGTTCAAGGTCATGAGTAAGATAATTCTTTTCATTCACTTTGAGTTTCCTAGAAGCATAGGGTATCACCTTCCCATTTTGCATCAACACACAACCAAAACCAACCCTAGAAGCATCACAGTACAGAACAAATCCTTCTAGCCCTTTTGGTAGTGAAAATATAGAAGCGGAAACAAGCTTATCTTTAAATGTTTGGAAACTCTTTTCACACTCATCTGTCCACATGAATTTGTCTTTCTTTTGAGTCAACTTGGTCATAGGGGAAGCAATAGAAGAGAACCTATTCACGAACTTCTAGTAGTAACCCGCTAAGACAAAGAAGCTCCTAATATCCGATGGGATCAATGGTCTAGGCCAATTTCTAATTACATGTGTTTTTTTAGGATCTACCTTAATACCATCCCCCGACACCACATGACCTAGAAAGGCAACCTCTCTCAACCAAAATTTACACTTCTCATATTTAGCATACAATTTCTTTTCCTCAATATTTGTAGCACTACCCTCAGATCATAAGCCTTTAACATAAAAGTGGCAACATCGGGCACCTCCTCTCCTCCTTGCCTCCCTTGAAAGGCATAGAACCGGTTGTGACGTGGAGCACTCCCTTGTTGGCTACCTTGTGCCCTTTGATCAACATGAGCACCTTGTCCTTGAGGATGACTGTTCTTACCCATTATTGGAGCATAGGGGCACTCAACAATCTTGTCGCCTACTCTTCCATACCCAGAGCGAACATTTGAATCCTTCAAGCATTAACAACCATGATTTCTTCCACACTTTGGGCACCTTGGGAGAGTCATCCTACCAATACCACCTTAGACCTTAGGGTTAGGCACCCTATCATTACCAAACCTTTTGTTTTGAGAATTGAAGGATCCTTGGCCTTGGAATTTGTGACCTTGCTAGAAACGACCACCCTTAGCACCTTGAAAACCACTATCATTTTACGCGCTCTTGAACTCACCACTCTCTCTTCCGAAACTTCTCCGCTTCAAGTTTCTCAGCATATGTCATGAGCTGAGACAAGTGCATATCACCCACAAGCATGGCAGTGCAACATTCTTCATTCACTAAGTCGGGCAACCCCGATACAAACTTATTCATCCTTGCTCTAGAGTTGGCAACCAAGTGATGGACATATTTTGAGATCTTGTTAAACTTAAAATAATACTCCCTCACACTCATGGAGCCTTGCTTAAGGTTCATAAAATCTATCATCTTAGTTCTCTTAATTCAATATGGAAGAATCGGTTGAGGAAGGTTGCCTGATACTCCTCCCATGGAAAGGGATCATCGTTCCTCCTCTTAAGTTTCCATTGAGTAAACCAAACTTGTGCAACACCCTTGAGTTCTTATCTACAAGTTATGCCTCATCCTCCGAACTCACCCCCATAATAGAAACCACTTTGTATGTCTCATCAATCAATTTTCGGGGTCCTCCTTCGTCTTTGAGCCATAAAACTCCGGAGGGTTCATCCTTGTGAAATCTCTAACTCTTGAAGCCGGGATGGGAGCATAAAGAGCTTGAGCTCCTTGGTTCAATTGGTTGGTCATGGCTTGTGTCAACATAGAGATGACATTTTGGTATTCGGCATGGGTAACCCCTTCCTCTTGTGGAGCTTGATGAGGTAGAGGGATCGGACCCTCTTCGGGTGAGGGAGCTCTTTGAGATACTCTCCTTGGTTGTGGCATGATCTACAAGAGTAAGATCCACCCGTTAGGGAAGGAAATCTTATTTTAAATCTGAGGCACGACATAGATCATGAAGAAGTGAACCATTTCCTAAAATGCCTCATAGCCCCAAATTCATGGTTGTGACACGCTTCACAACCATGTACAAGACTATACTTGACACGGTGTGTTTGTTTTCCATGGAGCATTTATAAACCTAGTGCTCTGATACCAATCTTGTCATGACCCAAGCCTAGGGCCTCAACATAACACAACGAATGTGGACCTGAAAGGAGTTCCAAACGAGTCTATTAAGCATACATGGCACATCCTTGGTTTAGCATAAACATGAAAGAGAAAGGGGCACATATCGTATAGTAGCTAGAGGAAATGGTACTAAGGGAAATCTTCACCATATATAAGGATAATATAAATCAAGCTCAATACAAAACATCCATATCCAACAACACCTCTAGTATGAGTGGAACGGGGGTCACCACCTCTCTGGGCTAACCCTCAAAAGATAAAAAAAAGTCTAAATAGATAAGTCTTAACAAAAGCATGAAAGTAAAGTGGATGTTGTCCCCGAAATAGAGGACATACCAATAGCAATCTTCAACGATCCGGCTAACCACGTGGAGCAAAAGGATGAATAGAAGCTCTGGTCCCTACAGGGTGAGATCATGTAGGAAAAAGTATGTGTTAGTACTTGGAATGTACTAAGTATTCGGGGTGCAATGCAACACGGAACATAAGCCATAATAATCAAGATGCATAATCATAATCAGTAGACATAAGTTCAATATGACATATATAATCAATGCTTGAATTAAAACATGTATGAAGATAATCAAAGATGCATAATATATCATATATATGTGGGAAGAGACTCTAGCTACATATAAGACCAAGCGAGCTACTACTTGGAATCTCGATGTTCACTCCATACCGAATAAGGAGTGGTCTACTACCAAGGTAAACCAAACTTAACCCCACAAAGTGGAGAACTTGCCTAGATAGATCCACTAGTAAAAGCCCATTTAGTGAAATAATATAAACCTATGGTGCCACATAGATAAGATGCCAAGACTTTATATAAGGACCCCTTGGATCGAGCCCCCACCTTAAGCCTCATTTTGGTTCTAAATCTAGCCCCACGAAATACTTGAAGTACTCATAAGTTTAATCATAACTTGCAAAACTTGTGAGAACATAATAACATGGAATGAGTAGCTCATTCAAATTCTTGCCCCTACACATGGTGTATACCTTGTACTAGAGGGTAAAACCAATGCATAGACTTGCCCCTTCTAGTAGGCATTGCATTACACATGAGGGTAAAGATTATAATATGTGTTCCCCTTATAGTGAGAGTTGGTACATGAGGGTAAACTAGTATCATGCTTGCCCTGCATGTAGATATTATTTACTAACAAGAGGTTAAAATATTGGATAAGGGCTCAATATTCAACTTCCAAATCATAGAACATTTTCATGAGTTTAATATATGCTTAGAAGCCCATAACTTATCATAACATGCTTGTCTTGTAGTTCATGCCATAATCTTTCATCAACATAAAACTCTGTGTCATGTATATTTAGTCAAACATGGTAGGTATATGTACATGTATTTAAAATCATGCTTTTCAAGAGTATGAGACATAATAGGAGTAAAATCAACTCATTCAAGGCTATCTAAATTAACCGACCAATAATACAGTAAAACCCTTGCTTGAGTATAATGAAAACCTCAACAATATTTTAGCATAAATTGTCATTTCCTAAAGAACCCTAAATCGTAGTCATGTGTACAATGCATAATAATATTATCATAAGCAAGAGTTCATAAATACCTATAAAATAGTCCATAAACCCATTTAGTTTGAGAGGAGGATTGGTTGAACTTGTGGGAAGGAATGTTCCCACAATCAAACCCACATACCTTGATGATAGGAGATAGAAAAACCTTGGAAGATGATGAGGAACTTGGAACCCTAGCCTGCACCTTATTGCTTGAAGCCTTGAAGGAACTTTAGAGTGCTTGAGAGAGTTTAGAGACTTAGGATTTTTGTAATGGGGATGAATGAGATGTACTAGGGTTGTGTAAAATGATAAGAACATAGATAGGGTCAAATCGACGTAGTTTGGACTTACAAGAAAGAGAAAAGGTCAAATTTATGCTTATTAAAATCCTGGCCGGACGGATCTAAGAGACCC
This sequence comes from Solanum medicagineum, assembly GCA_026153255.1. Lineage (NCBI taxonomy): Eukaryota > Viridiplantae > Streptophyta > Magnoliopsida > Solanales > Solanaceae > Solanum > Solanum medicagineum. The sequence continues at coordinate 20,255 of JAPFFP010080141.1, read as the reverse complement.
CGTCTACGGGACGTAAAGCACACTACGAGCCATAACGACCCTTTATATAATAAGGGTCATAAAATTTGCCCCTATAGTAGGAACTACAACTTGTAGAGTGACTGACGAGTCGTATAATGAGTCATAATATGATCTTTTAGAAAGATGGAAGTTTCAGCAAGTCTGCCAGCTTCTATGGAACTACTTTATGGACCGTACTCTTACTTACGAATCATAAACCCCTTCACAAAAATCAACAACCAAGTTTTTCTCCAGCTTATTTCTTGCATTTCTCGTACCCCATAATTGGTGTCTTACAATCCTCTTCTTTGTCACCAATTCTGTCATGAACTTTGCATATCCATGCATTTCAATTAATGCTTATGATCTTGCCCAAGTTACAACTCACTTTTGGAGGAGAAAGCAGTCGTTGTCAAATATAAAACTTAACCAAGGTTAGGGTCGAATCCCGCAAAGAACATGTTGACTTTCCAAATCGATTCACTAATAAACAATTCAAGTGTTAAACAACTCAATTCCCCGGCCGGGGTGGGGGGGGTTTAAATGATTGATATGAAATTAAACTAAACTAACTAAAATGGGAGACAATCAATAAAGTAGAGCAACTTGGATATTGTGTTCCCCGTGATTCACTAACTCAACATTCCCGGATAACCCAATTCTTGATTATAGTATAGCATTCACAATGGTAATTTAAGTTCACCAAGACCTTTGGTTAAAGATGAGAGGCAAATTTCACTATGTGACTTGGCCCATCTCCATAGTGTGCATTACTAACCATGACCCATAGTCTCAGTCAAGCTCCCCTTGGTCTAGTTCGATTGATCAGATGAGAACACATCATCGAATCCTATTAACCAATCTCATTTCCCATTCATTATCATCTAGATCGGGAAGGTAACACTAGGCAAGTTATAATGTTGGCCACTACTAGAAAAGATGCACAACAAAGAGAATTGATTAATACATGTAAATACCCTTTCCAAGCATTGCAAATTATCCAGGTCTATTTAATTAGATCTTCATGGTTCCCACAACCCCAATCTGTTGGTTTAGCTACTCATGCTATGCATAGATAAAGAAATTACGAATTGAGAAAACATAATTAATCTCTCACCCAAAATAGATTAAAGAACAAGCAAACTCAAGTATATTCTTCTCTCCAATATTTAGCCTCCAAGTATAAAACCCTAAAAAGTACACTAATGACGTTCTCTACTCTATTCTGATGTACTCCTTACCAAAAATAAACTCATTATACTATTTATAGTATACAAACAAGTCCCAAAAAATAGAATAACTAGTCTGCGAACCCTACGACACGCAGTTATGACTCGTGACTGGGTTTACGAGTCATAATCGGAGTCTCGTGTTCAGCTTCTTGAATCTTTGACTTCACTACTAAGGATATACTTTATGAGTCATAGTTTGATCTACGACTCATATCGTCTTCTCGTAGAATTCATCATCATCATCTGGTCTTTATCTGGAAATCTTCACGAAATCCCTCTATACAACTCGTAGAGTGATCCACGACTCATATAGGGTTCTCGTGTAGCTGAACTTCAAAGTTTCATTCTTTACTAGAAACCCCCACAAAACCCACTATACGACTTATAGATATCTCTATGACTCAAATAGTGTCTCGTAAGCCTTCAAAAACCAGAAAAGTATGCATGTTTCTCCAAAAACTCATGTCAACCTACTTTCCCGCAAAAGCAAACACAAAACATATAAAACCACAAATGTCACATTGACAAAACATCAAATCCTATGTTTTAGGCAACAAAATGTTGTATATCGATAGCACATCAACATCTTCATCTTAAAATTGTTGCTTGTCCTCAAGCGACAACTCAATCTATGTAGATAATAAAGCAACACACTGACCTCAACCCAATCACATACATCACACAATTCAAACTCAGGTACCCACACCAACTTTTCAAAACAAGATCAGTTACCTATTTAGCAAACTAAAGCACACTGATGCATTTGACAAAATAACCATGAATAGCAAAGGAATATCAATAGTCCACAGTCATTGAGCAAGTTAAATGCTAACAACATAATGCAAGTACCCTCATAGAAAGAAGTCTCATTCTAACACTCAATGATGCTTTCAATTTTAGTCTTGGGACTATACAAGAACACTCACTCTCACAAAAGATGTGCATGCATGATAACTAATACCATAAGCTTGCCTATATACTCATGACTAAGACTTTCAACTAAGTAGGATCACTTTATGACTTTCTAAGCTTGTAATGTAGGCTTAGGGGGATTTGTTATGACATTTTGGAAAAATAGTGACTGAAGGCCATCCTGAACTACGTTTTTCAACATTGCACCTTACCTTCTCCATCGTTTCCACCTTTTTCTCCCCTTTTCCACCTTCAAGCTTTTCTTGGTATTTTCTTCCCATTTTTCAACTTTTGCCTCATTTTTACACTTCATTTTGCTCTCAATCTGAATCTAAGACATCTTTTTCTTTTTCTAGCACCCAGTACATGATTTCCTTCTTTTTGTCCTCATTCCCAACTCACCACCTTATTTTTGTAATTTTACCCCTACACTAGCCACCATCAACTTAGGCTTTTAGACTATTTTGAAGTACACAATACCTATTCCCAAACCAGGGCCACTTTTGGTAGCCATGCTCAACTTAGGATTTTTGCCAAGGACTAACCAGGGGAAATCTTACAATGCTTAAGGACTTACCAGGGCTAATCTCAAGGTTTATCACTTGACAAGGTTAGGCTAATTAGGTGTTTTAGAAAGAATTGGCTCATGTAAGGCATTTGGAACAAGGGATAAACCATCATTTGGTTGGTTATTTTAGGCTAAAGTGGACTCATTTAAAGAACAAATGTCTAAGATACCTTCGTAATCCATTTAATCTAAAATCTAACTAAGAGTAATAGGCAAGTTCTAAATTAGCACAAAAATGCATGAATTTAGCAAAATAAGTGCATACTCACATGGCATTGTATACATTGGGAATAAGAAACTCACAGATCATGCTTCATGTCTAAAATTATCCTCACTTATCAGAACAACTATTTCCAAACACCCACACATGCATGGTTGCCATTTAACTACTAATCAAAAATTTTCTATGGGTATCAATTTTCAAATAAAACATAAAACATACTATATACCATAAGTATTAGTACTATATGCTACACATATTATCTAACCATACTAAATGTGTCGGTTCAACAAAAATTAATATCCACGAGGAAAAAACACAGGCAAGAAAACTTTGGAATCAAAATTTGGGGTAGGTTTGGACCATAAGATACTCAGACTTCACCAAGACCCAGAACTACCCACACTGCATCAAAAAAGTTGTACATTGTCCTCAATGCACCAAATCAAGCAAAAATACAATAAGTAGCGATTAAAAAAACATACCTTGGCGCCTAAGCACCTGTCTCGCGCTATGTCTGGTCATCTCCCATCAGCGGGGTAATATGCTTAGTAGCTGAACTCTGTCTTGAGGGACCAATACCCCTTTCCCTATCATTCTCATTGGCTAGCCTCATATCTTCCACTAGCCTCTATATCCTCAAGGCCAGCTCGAGCTAATTGTCGTCGTCCTCTTTATCCTCATCATCCTCGGGGTGCTTTGCACGTACATTCCTCAGAACAAGGTCCTCATCTGTGCAAGGATGCTTCCCGAGGGAAGCCAATGGAGGGTCCGTGGAGGCAAACAAATCAAATAGCGACTCCGTAAGTGCAGACTTTTATAATATCACAGGCACCACAAGTGAAGCTATCATGTCAGCTCTAAGCATCTCAATCTCCATCTGAATGGCTGACAAATCTAAAGGTTGCGCATCGGCTAACCTCTTCTAAACCCTCTCCTCGAAAGTATCAATGCAGGAGTCCATTCTAGAAACACAATCATGTATAGTGGAGATGGTGAACGCCTCCACTCATCGGAGTCTGCAGGACCCATGGCCTAAGCTACTAAATGAGATGAGACAACTAGGCCTCAGCACTGTCACGACCCAAGCCTAGGGTCTAGATGTGACATGGCCCAAGGGGAACCCAAACGGACCCCAAGCAAGCCTCTTAGAACATCATTACACATCCTTGATCGCGGATGCAATAGATACAACATAAAAGAATAAGAATAGGGGCAACGGGATTAGGGGAAAGCTTGCACGACATCATAATGAAGAGAGAAGAGACAAGCTCATATCATAGACATCAAGAACAATGGAGTCAAGGCTCTTAGCATAGATACATAACATGTCCAACAAGTACCTCTATACATAGATAAGAACGGGGGCCAAGACAAAGTATTTGGGCTCACCCTCATGGTCAAAATAGACAATAAAGAAGCATGACTCAATACATAATAGGAGAATCATAGACTAAGTTCCCCGGAGTGGAGGACTCATCAACTAGCGTGAATAGCACCGAACTAGCCACATGGAGAAGGAGGATGGTCAACTCGAGCACTGGTTCCTACACGGTGACATCATGTAGGCATAGAGTATGTATTAGTACATTTGATTGTACTAAGTACATAGGATGCAATATAAACAAGAAGTGAGCATTATAATCAAAATGCATAACAATAGGCAATAGGCATACTTATAACAATGTGACATGTATGATCAATGCATAAGTAAAACATGCTTAAGTAATTCATGCTTATATATAACATCATATTTGTAGAAAAGACCAAGCTAGATTTCTAAAGTATAAACCCCTTGGTAGGTCACCCAAGTGTGTGAGGTACAAACCCCTTATAGCACCCATTACCCTAGTGTGTGAGGTACAAACCCCTCATCAAGGTTAGAGATGATAGCACCCATCACCCTAGTGTGTGAGGTATAAACCCCTCATCAAGTTTAATGATGATAGTACCCATCACCCTAGTGTGTGAGGTATAAACGACTCATTAAGGTTACTGATGATAGCACCAATCACCCTAGTGCTTGAGATGTTAAACCCTCAACTAGGTCACCCAGATCGGGCATGGTCTAATGCAACACTTTATATGAAATTTATCCTATACATAAGCTCATTTCATCATCATATAATCAATCATATCATATCTCATGCTCTGGACCTTCAACTCATCAAGAAACCACAAACGGACATTTTATCAAGAAACCCCACTGGAATTTGCGTTCTTGGAATTTCATAAATACTAATCTTTAGCTCTTAAGTCGAGGTTAGACCCTTTTTCACCTAATTAGGACCCCCTGAACAAGAATACGAAGTTGAATTTTCGAAATAGCAAGTGGATTTTGAAATATATGAAATTTAAAATTCCGTTCATTCTGAGACATTTTCGGGAACTTTTCGGGGTCGTTTCAATGTCTCCTCCTTGGGAATATTCGTCCCCGAATGTAAAAGAGACATACAAGACAAGAACAATCATAAACAAATCATCCCTAACTAAAGTGCAATATTACATTTAAAACATCATTTTGAAAATCTCAATGTAAGTATAAAATCATCATAAACTTGCCAACTTAAACATGAATGCATATGAATGACATAGGGGCTGAAACATAAAATTTGAAATCACATAAGGGACATAGAATTAGTGCCTTGGGCTTGGGTGGAGTGGAAAAGATGAGGATACCATTTTTGCATGTCCACTTCGTCCTCCCAGGTAGTACTTTTGATTTGTTGGTTCCTCCAAACGACCCTAATAGATGTCACCTCCTTGTTCCTCAATCTCATCACTTGCCTATCTATGATCTGAACTGGAACCTCCTCATAAGTCAAGTTATCCTCAACAATATCTAACACATCAAGAGGCATAATAGCATTAGGATTACCAACATTCAGACATAGAACACCAGATGAACCAAATTCATTTCACTAGGCAACTTCAATTCATAAGCTACCTTGCCAACCCTCCTCAAGACCTCATAAGGTCCAACATATCTTGGACTCAACTTCCGCTTTTAACTAAAACGGACCACACCTTTTATTGGAGAAACTTTCAAATAAACCCAATCACCTACTTTGCATTCAAGTTCTCTTCTTCTAACATCGGCATAAGTTTTTTGACTACTTTGGGTTGTTCTCAACCTTTCCCTAATCATCCTAACCTTCTCAAGGGCCTCCATCACCAGATTCGGTCCCAATACGGCCACCTCTCCAACCTCAAACCGACTGACCGGTGATCTACAACATCTCCCATATAGAGCCTTAAAAGGAGCCATACCAATGCTAGAGTGATAGGTATTGTTGCAGGCGAACTTAACCAAAGCAAGATGGTCATCCCAACTACCCCTCAACGCCAATACATAAGCCCTTAGCATGTCCTCAAGGGTTTGAATTGTCCTTTCGGCCATCCGTTTGAGGGTGGAAGGCCATAGTAAGGTGGCGTTTTGTACCAACATTCCTTTGAAAAGACCCTAAAAAGTGTGAAGTGAATTGTGAACCACGATCCGATATGATGGAAAAAGGAACCCCATGCAACCTTACTAACTAATGGATGTACAACCTTGCATACTCTTCAGCCCCATATATAGTCTTAACCGACAGAAAGTTGAGTTGATTTCGTCATCTTATCAACCACCACAAAAATGGAATCAAAACCTTTCGTAGTCTTGGGAAACCCAACCACAAAATCCATATTAATCACCTCCCACCAATACACATTCATGCCTCCCCACCAATACACATCCCTCAAGTTCTATACATTTAGGTGGAACCTGGATGGATAGACTAAGGAGAATTATGGGCCTCATCAAGAATTTTCTCCCTCAAACCCTCAACACTAAGGCACACACAACCTACATTGGTACCTAAGGACACCATTTCCCCCTTGGGAGAAAACCTCTACTTTGCTCTCTTTCATCAAGGCCTTTAATTCAAGCAAAGAGGAGTCAAGATGTTGTTTTGCTATCACCTCATCAATGAAGGAAGATTTGGAACCATCAACAACAACACCACCATCACCCATTCCTACAACCTTATCTCCAACCTAGCCAATCTATGCACCTCTCTAGCCATTCCCCTATCACCACCATCAACATGAACTGGGCTACCCATGAATTCCCAACTCAAAACATACGCCACCACATTTGCCTTACTCGGATGATAATGCGCACTTATGTCATAATCTTTGAGAAGCTCTAGCCACCTTCTTTGTCTCAAGTTGAGATCTTTTTGAGTGAAACCTATTGAAGACTCTTATGATCGGTGAAGACATCAACATGCACCCCATATAATTAATGATGCCAAACCTTTAATACAAACACAACGGCGGCCAACTTTAGATCATGGGTAGGTAGTTCCTTTCATGTACCTTGATTTGTCTAGAAGCATAAGCTATGACCTTAACATTTCGCATTAGCATAAAACCCAAATGAACTCTAGATGCATCACAATACACAACTAAACCCTCAACCTTATCTGGTAGTGACAATACAGGAGCGGATACAAGCCTATCCTTTGATGTTTGGAAGCTTGTCTCACATCCATCAGTCCACACAAACTTAACTTTCTTTTGAGTCAACTTGGTCATAGGAGAAGCAATGGAGGAGAACCTATTCACAAATCTTCTATAGTAACTCGCAAGGCCCAGGAAGCACCCATCACCCTAGTGTGTGAGATACAAACCCCTCATCAAGGATAGTGATGATAGCACCCATCACCCTAGTGTGTGAGGTAAGAACCCCTCATCAAGGTTAGTGATGATAGCACCCATCACCCTATTGTTTGTGATGTTAACCCCTCAACTAGTTTATGAATCGGGCATGCTCTAATGCAACACTTTATATGGAATACATCGTATACATAAAGCTCATTTCATCATCATATAGTCAATCATATCATATCTCATGCTTTGGACCTTCAACTCCTCAAAAAACCACATCCTGACATTTTATTGAATACTTAGAGGGTATGTAATGCTAGTATAAAACCATGAAATATTGAGATGAAATCATGCAACAACATCTATTGTAAAACCATCAATCAAAACCTTGCAACATCCTATAAAATTATTCATCGAAACCCCTAACCAAATCTTTCCATAAATCAAAGATTTATAGCTCAAAACATATCAAAACAGTCATAACATTACATAGCTTTAACATAGTGTGCAGGTGAATTTCATAATAATCAAGACCCATTTGTAAATCAACTTTAAATCATGCAATTTGAGTAAACAGAGGCTTGGGTATCATGGGTGAAAGGAACCCATGAAATAAACCCTAGTTTAGAGATGAACTTGGTGAAGATTGCAGTTGAAGACTTGATGGTTGAAGAAGAACCTTGAAGGAGAACCTTAGCTTGGGGTGAGGGTTTTGGACTTGAGTTTGAGGAGTAAAAATAAGATTAATTGTTTGTGAGTATTGGGAAATGTTTAGGATGATATGAGGGTGAAATTTGGCTATATATAGATAAAAATACATTTGGGAACACTTAGGCCAAAAAATTAGAAGTCTTGGACCGAGCTAAAAAAACAGTCCCCAAAATGTACTGGGGCGCGTCGCGAGGGAAACGCGGAAACCCCACTGGAATTTGCGTTCTTGGAATTTCATAATTGCTAATCTTCCTATCTTAAATCAGGGTTAGAAACTTTTTCACCTAATTTGGACCCCCTGAATAAAAATATGAAGTCAGATTTTCAAAATAGCACATGGATTTTGAGATATATGAAATTTTAAAATTCCGAGCATTTTGAGGCACGTTTTCGGGCACCTTTTGGGGTCGTTTCAAGCATGTGACAATTAATATGCCATTGACTGAGTGAAAATAGCGTACACATAAGCCATACCCATTGTAAAAGTCTATGAAATGCTGGCCTCTAGTGTAGGTGCGGCTGTAGTAGGACCCCTCTCAACATCAACTACTCTCGGGCTACTAGGGTCTCTCATCAGTAGTAGTAGCAACACTAGTCGTGGTCGCAGTCGTCAAACCCTCAGAAGCTAGCTCTAGGGCAAACATCGGTGGTGGTGGTGATGCTCGTCGGGTTGCCACCAGGTTCTCATTGGCCTTTATAAGGCTGGCCTCCATGGTATGCTGGGCACCAACTAAGTGATCCAACGGATGAAGTATCCCCACCCGTGAATGTAAAAGGAATTTGTATACCAAAATCAGAAACGGGATGGAGGTGGCCCTCTTAAGTGTTGACTCATGAATCTACTCCGCTATGAGTAAGGATGAATTAATGTTGTAGCCAGCCAAGATGCTGGCAACCAATACTTCCTGCTCCAGTGTCAACGTATTATCCAACAAAGTAGGCCACGTGCAGGATGTAACAACCGTCGACCAAAATTTTGCGGGGAAACTCTGTGAAGTCGTGACAATAGGCTCTATTTGTGTGGTGACCCAAGCAGGCTCTAAACCCTGCTCTGCAATGTGCCCGGCCACCCATCTCAACAGCTCGGTCCTCTATACAAGATCATTTGAAATCAATATGGTTCTAGCCTGCCCCAATCTATAGTCAAACTCAGCTGTCATACTCGAAGCTCGGTACTCGGGACCAAAAAGTACACGTTGGATCGTCTCCTCTGAAATATCAACCCACAACCCTCTCACTCGCACGCTTTAAATCTCAACTGTGTGAGAGGTCTCTTCCCCTTGGGAAGATCTCGAAGAATCATGGTTGCGTATCCTACATAAAACTCCTGTATCAGAATTAAGGAGTACCGTCAAAGCCTCTCCATCAACCACATGAGCCCATATCGCATCATCGTATCCTTCAGATCTAGGACATCACTCAATCCATCATCAATAACTCAAGGCTCCTCATATATCGAACGGTTGGGTTTGCTCCACTCCTTGGGCTACATGATCTCAAAAAAGATAGCCTCCAGACCTTCGACGAACCACTAGTGAGTACTAACATATGGTGTTGAAGAAGAACATGGTGCGATCGAGGATTCAACATCTCCTCTATCCTTGAAGCCCTTCTCTGAACTCTGCTCCTCTCTAGGCCTAGTCATCTGGGGCATGTTGGTCCAGTCTCCTCACTACCTTCCTCATCAAACTAGGAAGGACTGTCGGCCTGAGCCTGAGTCTTGGTAACTCTGGCAGCTGCTTCTCTAATCTGTCGTACCCCAGCCATAGGATTTGTACGAGCATCAATGATCTTCAATCACCTAATCAGTTGGGTCTGCTCATCACCCGCATGTTCATCATTTGTAGGCTCATCAATGAGTTGCCTTTTGAAAGCCTAAATCTCTGTACATTTACCTTTCAAGGCCATAGTATCAAAAATATAAAGCAAAAACAAGTAATTAGCCCCCACAATCAAGAAATAGAAAACAAAAACTGAATTGGATAACTTGCAGAAGGGCATTATGAAAGCTAGTTACGAGTCGTAGCTAGTACTATGAGTCATAAAATGGTCCCATAAACTAGAGGTGCAAAACAATATTGAACAATGGAAAACTTTAGGAGACCCTGGTACAACTCGTTACTTGGTTTACGAGTCATAATTGGTTTTGTGTAAAGTTCTAGAGAGTAAATCTCAAAATACGCAAGGATCTACGAGACCTATTTACGACCCGTAGAAGGTCTCGTCTGATGAATATTCAGAAAATCAAGTCACTGGAACTTCCTATGAGGGGTAATTACGACTGGTAGACTCATCTATGAGTTGTAAAAGACTCTCGTGAACAAGAACTTTTAGGTACCTGACCTATCCAAATTCATCAAACGGACCCCAAAACCATTTTCATCCTAAATCTACCAGCATTGAAGCAAGCATACAAGCACTCACATGTTGAGTACATAATAATCCATACCCCATACATAATTTCAACTCATATTCACCCCATCGAAAAATGAACAAGCATGGAAGAACATAGGTTTCTAACAATTCCCTTTATGATTAAGGCATGCTCCAATGATATTAAGTACCATTCCACAACCACAAACTATGCAATATAACTCATTCAAACAAGATAGATGATTCCATGGGCGAACAATCAAAAATCATAAGGTTATTACACCTAATTCCAGGCATAAGGAATCAATTTAATCAAAAGCACCCCCAGTTTCACATTCCCAATTCACATTCATCAAGAAATTCATGCCTAAAACTCAAACCCATCACTATCATCACATCACACAATGAAGAGCAATGGAAATTTTGAGATTAAAACTTAACCAAGAAACTTAGCAAAGATGGTGATGAACTTAGAAGAGAGAGAAAGTGAATGATACAAAACCCTAGAGTAGCCAGAATTTCTTTGCGGGAAATTGGTCACAATCGCCAGAAAAATTAATCAGAAATAAAGAAAGGGAAAGAATTGGGGAAAATGTCGGCCAATTAGGGTAAAAGTGGGGTCAAAATATTTTGAACTCCTTTTAGACCTTACCAGGTCAACATATAAAGTTACTAGGATTAGTTCTACAAAAACTCGATTATGTATCGTAGGTCGATCTACGACTCGTAAGTCAAGGTTTCATAGAACCCCCAATACTTAGAAGAATTCAGAATCTAACCTGATTTCCACAATCCCCATTCATGAATCGTAGGTTCATCTACGAGTCGTAAAGTTGGCTCGTGGGTAGAGTTCACACTTATCCTGCACACTGTAATTCTCCATGAGACAAGATTATAAGTCGTAAAGTGTAATATGACTCGTACGACCAGTCGTAGAGATTGCACCAGAGGCGATTCTCAGCAAAATCTGTTGGCTTATTCATGAATCTGTATACTCTTCATAAAATGCACTTGTACCATATATGCAACAAACCCAATGTTAATAATAACAATCTAAACATAATCAAACAACTACCTAAGATTCCAAAAATTGAAAATAAACTCAAAACTATGCTAAAACGTCCAAAATCCTTGGGTCGCCTCCCACGTAGCACCTGATTTATTTTCGCAGCACGACTTAGATGAATTGGCTACTAGACTTCACCAATTGCCCAAACCTCACTTTTCAACTCATCAGGATGCCTTATAGACTGACGGATATCAAAAATCACTTCTTCATCATTCACCCTATAACTAAGTTGACCGGAGTCCATATCCACGATTGCTCTCCCCGTTGTTAGAAATGGTCTTCCCAAGATAATAGTGACTTCAAAATCAACTTCGTAATTAAGAATCACAAAATTTGCAGAGAATATGAATTTGTCCATTTTTACCTACACATCATAAAGTATCCCCTTAGATTTGTTGACTGTTCTATCCGACATTAACAACAACTTCTTAGTTGGAGTAGGGACAGCCAAACCAAGCTTGAAGACCACAAGAGGCATCAAATTGTTACTAGCACCCAAATTACAGAGTGCTCTTGGAAACTCTACATGTCTTATAGTGCACGGTATATTGAAAGCACCTGGATCTTCAAAATTTTGAGCCAATGACTTAGTAGTGATAGCACTACAATGCTGAAGCTCATTAGAAAGCTCTTGACTCACAGTCCACTTCTAAATAACCAAGTCTTTCATATACTTTACGTAATCCGACATTTTCTCTAAAGCTTCAATCAAAGGGATGCTTATGGATAGTTGCTTAAGCATGGAGAGAGAGTGTTTGAACATTCCTTCCTCCTCTCTCATTTTGAGTCTTTTAGGGAAAGGTGAAGAAAGCCTTGGGATGGTCTTATACTTCTTTGGCTGTGCAACCGCTTCACCCATCCTTGACACAATCATCTTTTCAACTATATCTTTATCTGCAACTATCTTCTCGTGGACATTTTCTACCTCAGCTGGCATAGGAGGATCGATCGTACTCTTGCAACCTCTAGTCGTAACTATCATACATTGCCCTTCATTCATTGGATTTCGTACTATGTTACTAGGCAATGTAACTTTTGATGCTGATTCAATTGAGTAGAAACTTGACATAATTGTTGCTCAAGCGGTTTAATGGCTATAGAATGAGACTCTATCATTTCATTAATGCTTGAAATATCAAAATTCATTCCCCTTAGAGTTTTATCTTGTGTCTCTGCCTTCTTCAACAAATGGTCAAACATCTCTTCAATTCTCGAATTGCATGTACGAGACTCTCGGTTATGTGGTGGCACATATGAAAACAATCTCTTCTTCCCCAATCTTGTTCAGGACCCCTATTCCTCTCATAATAACCACCTTGGTTATCTCTATAAGCTCCATCTCTAGCATAGTTCCGACCTTAGTTTACTTAACCTTGGCGTTAATAGTCCTGATTGGACCCTTGGGCATTGGCTTGGAAACACACTGCTTCATCATTCAAAAAACAAGCATAGTCATCATAATAAGGCTCATTGTACACAACTGCACATAGAGGTTAGTGGACTACCGCATTCACTCTTTCCTGATTCTACTTAATCACCACATCCATGCTTGTGCAGAGTTGAGCAAGTTGTTGCATAATCTCCTCATTGATTTTCGCTTGCTCTGAACCAATATAAACAACACATGAACTCCTCATAGAAGCACTCTCTCGTTGTCACCATGCGTGATTTGTTTTGACCACTTGTTCCATCCATTCGATAATCCTTGCAAAAGGTTGATCAAAAAACATGCCCGCCATAATAGTGTCAGCACAAGCTTGGCTATCCAAATCAAGGGCACGGTAAAAGATCTGTACCAAGGCATCATCTACAATCTTGTGGTTAGGGATGCTTCTCAAACATTTAGTAAACCTCTTCCACGTAGTACAAATCTAATCACCTTAAAGTTGCTCAAAATTATTGATTTGATACTTTATCTTGAACTTCTTCGACCTCGGGAAGTACCTTTCCACAAAGGCCTTTTGCAAATCTGCCCAACTTGTGATCGAACTTTGTGGGTGCTTAGATAGCCACAATGCAACATTTCCTATAAAATACAATGGGCAGACACAAAGCCCCACAACATCCATAGATAGATTTTGTGTCCCCATCACACTCTTGCACACAAATGCAACACTATGCAAATGGCTATATGGATTTTTTGATGCTACATCAGCAAATAACCCATGATTTTGGAGCATTTGGGGTAACCCACTATAAACAGTAAACTTTGTGTCGGTCGATAGTGATGGCAACACAATAGCCCCAGCAACATCCATAGCCATATGAAAAGACTCAATCTATATTGATTCCACCGATAAGAATTGTCATTGAAATCCCTAGGTAGTGGAACATTATCCAAAGGAGGTGGATTTACATCCCTATCATCAGCATCAATATTCCGATCCAGAGCATCATTAACCATGATATTGGCATTTGCTTGAGCCATTCTTCTCTAAGTGCGTTGACTCCTTATGTTGGGCATACATTACTTAGTATACCCTGCAAAAAAACAAAACAAAAACAAAAGTAAAATACAAGAGAACTAAGAAATTAACACTCAAATGATACTACTAGTGAATTCAATCAAAGTCTAGTTATTCCCTAACAACGAAGACATAATCGTTGATCACGCCCAAGTTACACCTCTCTTTTGGAGGATAAAATGATCATTATGAAATATAAAACCTAAACAAGGTTAGGGTCGAACCCCATTGAGAATACGAAATCTTTCCAAATTGATTAACTAATAACTAATTCAAGTATTAAAAAACTCAATTCTCCAAAGAGGGCGGGGGTTAAAATGATTGATATGAAATTAAACTAAACTAACTAAAATGGAAGACAATCAATAATGGAGAGCAACTTGGGTATTGTGTTCCTCATGATTCACTAACTCAACATCCCCGGATAACCCAATTCTCAACTATAGTATAACATGCAGGACGGTAATTTAAGTTTATCAAGCCCTTTAGTCAAAGGTGAGAGGCGAATTTCACTATGTGACTTGGTCCATCTCCATAGTGTGCATTACTAGCCATTACCCATAGTTCAAGTAAACCTCCACTTGGCCTAGTTTGGTCGATTGATGAGAACACATCATCTAATCCTGTTAACCAATTTCATTTCCTATTCAATAACATCTGTACCGGGAAGGTAACACTAGGCAAGTTCTAGTGTTGGCTACCACTAGAAAATATGCAAAACAAAGAGAACTGATTAATACATGTAAATATCTATTCCAAGAATTGCAAATTATCCAGATCTATTTGATTAAATCTTATGGATCCCACAACCCAAAGTTGTGAGTTTAGCTACTCGTGCTATGGGCAGATAAAGAAACTATGAATTAAGAAAACATAATTGATCTCTTAGCCAAATAGATTGAAGAAAAAGCAAATCCAATTTGTATTGAGAATCATAAGGTTGAAATATACAATGAATCCACAAGTGTATTCTCCTCTCCAATATTTAGTCTCCAAGTATAAAACCCTAAAAAGTACTCTAATGATGTTCTCTGCTCTATTCTATTGTACTCCTTACTAAAAATAACCTAATTATACTATTTCTAGTATTTACAAAAAAGTCCCAAAAAAATAGAAAAGTTTGTCGGCGAACCATACGACACAAAGTTATGACTAGTGACTGGGTTTATGAGTCACAATCGGGGTCTCATGTTAAGCTTCTTTGACCTTGGACTTCACTGCTATGGATCCAAGTTATGAGTCATAGTCTGATCTACGACTCATATTGCCTTCTCGTAGACTTTATCATCATTATCTGGTCCTTCACAAGAAATTTCATGAAACCCCTCTATACGACTTGTAGAGTGATCTATGACTCGTATAGGGGTCTCATAAAGCTGAACTTCAGACTTTCATTCTTCACGAGAAATCCCTACGAAACCCACTTTACAACTCGTAGATTTCTCTACCACTCATAGAGTGTCTCGTAACCCTTCAAAAACTAGAAAAGTCAGCAATTTTCTCAAAAAGTTATGCCAACCTGCTTTCCTGCAAAAACAAATGCAAAAAACCTATAGAAACCATAAATATTGCATTGAGAACAAACAAAATCCTAAGTTTTAGGCATCAAATGTGTTGTATTTTGACAGCACATCCTCTTCCACAAGGGGTGCATTTATTAACAAAAAGTTAAACATTAGAAGAAACTTTTGAAATTATGCATCAGCCTCTTTCTTTTTAATCTTTGCGAGAATGGAGGATTCACTTTGACATGAGGTGCCTTCGGCGTCTCTGCTATACTTGAACATTTAGGGATAGCATTCTTGACTTTCTCTACATTATCAGCACATTTCTCTTTCTTATCATTCTTGGGGTTTTTGAGAGTATCATCACCTACAACTCGAGTCTCCTGCTCATCATCCTCAACAACAATCTTATCTCTTTCTATTCTAGCTCTTCTGGACCTTCATCAACAACAAGTGATGGTTTAGTGTCTTTCAACTTTCCACTTTGAGTAGTATAGGCCAAGCACTGGTGATCATTCCCTTTTGGATTGGCCACCATGTCATAGGGTAAACCTCTCTTAGAACGCTGATTCAAATGAGCTGGAATATTTCCTAATTGAGTCCCCAAATGTTTAATGGACTTCGAGTGAGACATCACAGTTTGACTCAACTGGGAAAAATTAGATTTCATTTCTTTTAATACCTTGCTCAAAGCCTCCAGCTTACTCAAAATTTGTTAAAGCATATCCTCCGTGGAAGGATTCTCTTGATTAATCACTGGTTCAACAGCCTTCACTCTATCACTTAGTGGAATGTACCTGTCTCCCTCATGATTCCACTAACCCCCAACTTGCGGTTCATCAGTCCATGCTCAATCTCGCCATCCAGAGTTGTAATTTCAAACTTGATTCTCAGGTGACCTTTGAAAAGTTTACCGAGAACCCACCAATTGGTTACCTATGTAATTGCATTCTTCATTGTAACAACCTTAAAATGGTGAACCTTCAAACATCACCTCACCAGTAGCTCCCATAACATTTAACTCGCAATTTCCTCCCATGACATGTTTGGTTAAAAGATCAAACTAAGTTAACATCTTAGCCATGTTCTCATCCATTTCTTTGTTAGCAAGCTATTCCTTAGCAGGACCTTTGTGATTTGGAGGTACTACATCATATCTTGTATACCAAGCTCTATTAATTTTCTTCATGCCATTCGAGAAGTTACAAGCTTCAGTGAATGATTGTGTCATTAGACCTCCTCTTACTAGTTGATCAGCCACTTATTTATTTGCAGCATCAAGACTCACATAAAAGTATTGTAAAAGCATATGGTTTGAAACTTCATGGTTAGGACACTAAAGAAAGAGTTTTCAAAACTGGACCGATGTTTCAAGCAATGTCACACCCTCTAGATGCTTAAAGTTCTCAACACTTTTTCTCAGCTTAATCATCTTTGAGGGAAGAAAAAGTCTCTCAAGGAATGCATGTTGTAGCTCCTCCAATGAAGTAAGGGAATCAAGAGGCAACTATGCTAGCCACCTCAATGCCTCTCTAGTGATGGAGAAAAGGAATGGTCTTACTCGGATAGTCTCCTGGCTTACTCCCCTAAAGTTGAATGGGAGACACACATCAATAAATTTCCTCAAATGTTCATGAGGATCTTTGTGGTCGAGCCCTCCGAAAAATCCCTTCAGTTGGAGGAGTTGCAAAATAGTGCTCTCCATATGGAAATCAACGCCTCCAACTAATGGGGGTAGTCGGTTAGCACCAGTGCTTCTAACCTGATCCCAGTTAACATCTTGCATCCTGTCCATGTCTCCGACATTCTCACCATGAGCGCTTCCATCATCCTCCATCTTTACACCTAGTGTTCAATCAGCAAACACAATAAGAAAATAGTAAAATGAATTCTAACTACAAGAACAAAGCTCAGCAAGTACTTCCAATATGAACACGTCGACGCCCGGCAACAACGCCATTTTTTATGTCGCTCAACCTACCTACTCAAAGGTAGAAGGGGTGGTCTTCATTAGCATAATAACTTTATTTAGAGGATTGGAGTCGATCCTATAGGGAATCATTGTCCAAGACGAAAGTGAATCATTGAACCAAGTACTTATAGGATCTACGGAGTTGCAATAATCAAAATATTCAGCTAACAAGTTCTAATTGTCGAATTAAGCAACTATCAAGAGAAAATGTCGGGGATGTGCAAATATGGGCAATAATTTAACAAATAGGTATTGAAGCTTCACTACATAAGGTGAGGTTGAGTAAATAAGCTACATTGCTTGTAACCTAAATAACCTCTGATATATGGGTGTTTCGCATGAATCAACTAAGATATCACATGTGGACTGCCGAGGACATGCTTGGCCTAATAAGTTGAGCAGACACCTACTACCTTGGCTATTGAATCCATAAATATGGATATCAACTGAAACCCCATAAGGTTTCGGTCATTACATCCATTCTACACTCAAATAATCCCAGCTACGGAATAATTAGAGATCTAAAACAATACCCCAAGTTTGCAACCTTGAAGTTAATACATTAAGCATAGGAATAGGTATAAATTCACCTAAATCAACTATAGATAAGTCAAGACATCACAAACCCAATGAGTAAATTAAAGACCTATATCAAAAGCACACCCCTAACATGCGGGTTTTAGCCACATATGCTAGAAATTAAATCTTGATTACCATACCTAGTTGCAGAAGTCATGGGTAATAAGATTGATTATAAATCAGTGGTTGTCACCAACTAATCCACTCCAATTTGATGCCTAAAAGCTTCAAAACCCTAGCCTCCCTTGTACTCTATGGAGAAGGTTCTATATACTACTACTATAGTGTAATTGTTTTGATATAGAATGAACAAATGATGTACAATGTCCTTTATAAAATTGTTTTTATACTTCATGGAAAAACTTGGAAAGTTTATGTTGCAAAATGCTATTTGGCTGTCTAGGCTGACCATCATCGAGACTCCGACGATGCACCAAATATGCACTTGACCGTTTTGTTATGCATCCTTATGAGGCTTCTCCCACTGCATTATTAGGCGATGACTCTTTATTCTAACTATCCGATTTGGTGATGCATAAAAATTTTCTACATATCATTTTTCTGTAAGTGTTTTGGGGTATTCGGTACTGCAACTTTAGGTGATCACCTGTACGCTTCGCATATCGTGAAGTATGTTTTGCGACATAAATCCTGAATGCACTCTTGACCTAACCTAGAACCTTGGTTGTTGCATAGTTAGGTGATCTCCATGTGCATTTGGCAGATCACCAACGATGTCGGTGATACCACTTTTCACAGCATTTCAACACTTTTTCTCACTTTTCAAGATTCCACAAAGACTTTCCCTTTGGCATATTTTTAACTCCATTTCTTGTCATGGAACAAGCATATTTGGCATATTTTTAACTCCATTTCTTGTCATGGAACAAGCATATTTATTAGCAATTATTAGCGCATGAAGGGCAATATGTCTTTGTAAATCAAGCCCAAAAAGGAGTCCTAAATATGAACTTAATAGCTATTATAATTGTGAGTTCGGAAGATAAGGTAGAACTTGCGACCTATCAACTCAAGGGATGTGAACAAATTTGGTTTACTCAATGGAAACTAAGGAGGGAGAAAAATGATCCCATCTCATGGGAGGAATTTAAGGCCACTTTCCTTAATCATTTCTTTCCTATTGAATTGAGAGAGCCAAAGTTGATGGAGTTCATGAATCTCAAACAAGGCTCTATGAGTGTGAGGGAGTATTCTCTTAAGTTAAACAAGCTCTAAAAATATGGTCCACACTTGGATGTTGGCTCTAGGGAAAGGATGAACAAGTTCAAGGCAGGGGTATTTGACTTGGTGAATGAAAAATGTCGCACCGCTATGCTTGTGGGAGATATGGACTTGTCTCAGCTCATTACTTATGCCGAGCAACTTGCAGGAGAGAAACTTAGGAAGAGAAGGAGTGAGGAGTCTAAGAGGCCTCGGTATAATGGTAGTTTTCCAGGCGCTAAGGGTGGTCATTTCCAACAAGGTCACCAATTCCAAGGCCAAGGTAAGGATCCTCTAATGCTCAAAACCAAAAATTTGCTAATCAGAGGGTGCATATACCTAAGGCTCATGTTGAGAATAGGGCATAATGAGGCCAACAAGAGGTGCTCCATGTCACAGTTGGCTTTATGCTACAAGGGAGACAAAGTGAAACGCCCCAGAAATGTGCTTTAGAAATGCCATAATCGTAATTTCCATATATCTCAACAATCGTGCGTGATATAGAAAATCTGACTTCATATTCGTGATCAGGGGAAAATTAAGTGGAAAATGGGTATAACCCCAATTTTAGACCAACCGTAGCAAAATTGCTTTTTCCAAATTTTTTTTATCCATTGTCGATCCGCTCCCGAAGCGCGATACGCTAGGGGCACGGAGAGGTGTATGTTGTTGCCAGTTTCACTCGGTCTAAGGCTTTGGGGTTGTAACAGCCCGGACCCACACGTGCATATATTGTCCGCTTTGCCAGCCATGGGTCGCCCATACGGCCATGGACCAG